>PVJX010043674.1:0-13554 GCA_004027295.1 Dolichotis patagonum
GACTTTGTATTCAGCTACACTACTGAAGTTGGTTATTAAATCTGCCAGCCCTTTCGGTGCACAGGCTGGGAAACAAGAAGAGCCAAGCAACACCCCACCCCCTAAGTGACCAGCTGATCCAGAGAAACACAGGCTGTGATGATAGCTATTGAGATTTACCAACATGAAACCCAAATGTCTATCTCCAAATCCTTTTCCTAGGAGTGACACATGATCCAGAACTGCAGCTCCTCATCTTCAGCCTGTTCCTGTTTATCTACCTGGTCACCATCCTGAGAAAACTGCTTATCATCCTGGCTGTGAGCTCTGACTCCCACCTCTACACCCTCACGTAATTTTTCCTCTCCAACCTGTCCCTCACTGGTATCTGTCCCTTGTGGCATCACCATGATCCCAAAGATGCTAGTGAGCATCTGTAGTGGTTGATTGATTGCGTCAACTTGAGACATTTCGAAGTTTAACTAAATGGGTTTAGCAATTCTACACCCAAGGGTGTAGAGGAAGACCCACCCTAGGGTGGGTCATCACCTGGAGGTACAAAAAGGAAGGGAGGAAGGACAAATGCATTCCATTCTTGGAAGAAGCTCCAGTCTTCGCCTGTGGTTTGACCTTGTCTCCTGGCTTCCAGTGTAGACTCTTCAGCCTTCCATTGTAGAGCCTTCAGCCTTCTGTCGCAGACCCATCAGGCTGCTGGTGTGGACTTGCACGAGATACTAAGGTGAACTCCAGGCCTTGGGTTGAATCCTCCGGCCTCCAGTGTGTAGACGCCCTCTGCACGCTTCCTCATCTGACTCTGTGGCTGACCATCGTAAGCCAATCTTGTTGTTTCTTTTACATCTGTATATCTTGTGTTACACCTGTTTTCTCTAGTAAAACCCTGACTAATACAGCATCCAAGCACAGCATCAGAGAATCAGTTACATGAGTTGCTGCTTTCAGCTTTGTTTTGTATTAGCTTTTGGTTGTTTAGAAAATTGTCTCCTTGTGGTAATGGCCTATGACCACTATGTGACTATTTGTCACCCCTGTGATACACAGTCATCATGCACTCCTGCCTCTATGTCTTGCTGGTTCTACTCTGTCTGCTCATGGCCACTGTGCATGGTCTACTCCACAGTCTGGCAGCATTGCCATTGTTTTTTTGTTGTTGTTTTGTTTTGTTTTGTTTTGTTTTGTTTTGTTTTTGCACAAATGTGGAAATCCCACACTACTTCTGTGAACTTGCTCAGATTATTAAAATGGCCAGTTCTTTTTTTTAATCTTATTTTACAGCATGAAATAAAACAAAACAGAACAAAGCAAATCAGAACAGAACAATGCAAGCAACACAAGACTTCACAACAAGACAACAGGAAATCAACAGTGGCTATCATAACGTCTTTGTTTTCTTTGAAGTTGTTGTCCATACCTTTACACACAATACAATCAAAATAGTATTAAACCAATCAAAACAAAAGAATGAAAGCATTATGTGATGGTATGAACAGCTCTTTTGAAGAAAATGAGACACTATAGTCAATCATCATTCATTTCCTGTTGCCTGACTTTGAAGTCCTATATGCTTTCATTCTTTTGTTTTGATTGGTTTTAGTTTGTTTTATATTACTTGATTTCATTGTGTGTGAGGGTATGGACAGCTATTTTGAAAAGAACAAGAGACCTTATGGTAGCCATCGCTGATTCCTATTGTCTTGTTTTCAAGACGACCTGTTCCCATATCTCTGTCAATGCGATGCTGTTATATGTGGCAGGAAACATACTTTTTGGGTTCCTCTCATTGGTTTTTTCTCTTACATTAAAATCATCTCCTGTAAAAAAAATTTTTTTAATTAACAATTTTTAAAATTTTCACCAAGTGTCAATCATGTCCCAAGTCTAAACCTACACACTGGAAATACAGTGAAGGATAAAGTCCCCGTCCACACAGAGTTTACTGATAATGCAATGAAACAAGCATAAGTCAATAAAAATATCTAATTTTTGGTAGTGATGGTTTTATGAATAAAACAAAGTGACATAAGGCCCTAGAGGCGGGTTAGAAGTACTACTTTAGACAGAGTGTGCGAGCTGCCTCTTTAAGTTGGTGACCTTTGGGCAGAGACTTGAATGGTGAGGACCAGCACTGGAAGCTTTGGAAGAAGAGTTTGCCAAGCAGAGAGAACAGCAAGTGTGCAGGCTGCCAGGAGAGACAAGCCTCGCAGTCAAGGGCAGTGGGACCACAGAGCTGGCACCTGGGAATGAACAGGAGCCAAGAACAGAAGGAGTGAGGGAGGGTGGGGTGGAATCCAGCCTGTGCGGGCCTATCAGGAAGCCAGGAGCCATCAGGAGAATGAAGGAGCCACGGACTGTAGTTAACAGGATAGTGACCTGGTGCCATGGACATGCTCAGAAGGTCACTTTGGCCCCTAGTAAACTGCTTTGGAATGTTGATGAGGCAAAGGTGGAAGGACAGATAGATGTCCCCACTTCCACCCTCCAGATGGAGACAAATGAGCCATTGATAGTCTGTGCAGTGACTGATGCATAGGGTCTGGGTCCTCTGCCTTTTTGGCACTGGCTTCCCACAAGCATGGACCATTATTGCAGAGGTGGCTCTGTTCATGTGGCTGAAGTTAAAGTCAGCCATCTTCCACTTCAGGATCAAAATAACTAGCAGGTTCTAATCAAGACAGCCAGTGGGATGCCCCACCCCACCCCACCCCCAGTATATCCCAGTTATTTCTCCAGTGTTGTGACTACTGGATTGGGAAACTGGGGACTCGTTTCCTGAATGTTGCTGTGAATGGGGGCTCTTTTCTTCTCACCTGGAGTCACTGCTCTGAGTGTGGTCTGATTGACCAGGAAGACTGACTGTTGCTTAAATTCCTTGGGAGGATCCTGGAAGGACACTTAAGGACACTGGGAAGAAATAAATATGAGGCAAGTATTTTAATGAAGGTTTTTATAAGTTTATTCGTGGAAGATGAATGCCTCTTCAGACAACCCAACTCCTGCTGGGAGGAAGCTGCAGGATCTCCCATACTTGCATCCAGTGCCTCATTTCCCAGACAATCCAACCCCTGCTGGGAGGAAGCTGCAGGATCTCCCACACCTGCATCCAGTGCCTCACTTCCCAGCTTCAAACTCACCAGCTGCCTCTTGGCTGCAAAACTGAGTGCAAACCTCAGAGAATTAGGGGGCAGCTCCCCAGGTCTGACTTCAGCCTCCATCCTAGCAAAAGAACATACTAAAGTCTCCCCACTATCAAAAATCCCCCCTTGCTGCTACCATGAAACTGTTCCACTTCTCCTTCAAGATGTAGCTGAAACCTCTACTCCCTTCTGAAGACTCCTTTGACCATGAATTCCTGCAAAGAAGCACTTATCATTCTCTCTTTAAGCCACTGCTGTATCTTGCGTGGATTTCTATTGCAGTTCTTCGCATGTGTTGCAAATATTTATTTAAATATATATCACCATTTCTAAATCACATGATCCTTGATATCAGTGACCATGTCTTTTACAACCTTGGCATCCATTCATGCATCTAGAATACAATGCAAAGCCAACAAAGGTCAGGTCAAATTAATTATTGGGGATCATATGCACCCCAGGAAAAAAATACTATGATCACTCCATTGTCAAATGGCCCCAAGGTCCAACTCTCTATTACTCAAGCAGCCAAGTTCAAATAAAACCTGTTCAACATTTATAACTTTGCTCAATAGGCAAACCAAAAATCAGACTTGAAAAAACCTGTATAGACCTGAGACTGAGTCATGTGTCACATCTCCCCTGGGACACAGAGGACTGTGCTTCAGTCTAAGTGCTGCCCTCTCCCAGGCAACATATGGCACTTGTGTAATTTTGGGGCCTCAGAACCAGTTACTTGGTTTTCCATTATGTTTTTTTGTTTTGTTTTATTGTGCAGTTTTTTGTTTGTTTGTTTGTTTTAGTTTTTTTGGGGGGGTGGCTTTTTTGTTTTTGTTTTTGTTTTTGATTTTGCTTGGGAAAGGGGGCAGGTAACCAGGAATCAAGCTCAGGACCTTGCACTTGCCAGGCAAACTCTGTGCCACTGAGCTGTATCCCAGATCTCCTATTATTTCTTATGAGAAAAATACTGTAGGTTCAGTTCTTGAACTTTTTGGTATTTGAACACAAATGTGGAACAAATTGAGTTCGACAGCTGAGACATCACTGTAGCTCTCAGTTCCAGCCTGTGGCTTACAACTACTCAGGGGGGAAGATTAATGTCTCAGCTTCTTTCCCATGATGCCCCACACATTTTAATAGGCTACCTTGCTTACTACAGTACCCTCTTCTTCATCAGAGTCAATCTTTCTCATTGTCTCCTTCATGAGGGTGTAGGCTCCATGTTTTATTTTCTTCATTGATATAGACTCAAAACTGCCAGAACAGCATCCAGCATATTGCACCCACTCAGTAGAGTCATTTTACTGAATTATTAATGAATAAAAGATTTTAGTCTCCACTCTATAGAATCCACAAAGCAATAGGTGTAGATGGTTCTTTCTGCCATATCTTCTGGAGACCTTTTAAAACCCAAAGAGCAAATGTAGCAAAAGGAAATAGAAACAGCCCACATATTCACTGCATCACAGAAAAAAATACTTTTTATTGCTACTGCAATGATTTTTTAGTGTCTGCATTGTTATATGACGAATAAGGACAATGGTGTGTTGAGATAAAGAAACAGACACACTGTTCTTTTCAACTGTTTTCAGAAAAGTTCACAACCTTTGAAGAAGTGAGTGAAATCAGCCGAGGTCTTCTTTCCCAGAGGATTAAAATGGTGACTGACTGGTACAATCTCCAGGAGCACCCTGGTGCCCTCTGCAGGAAGGCCAACAGCCCACCTCCCTTTAAACTCCTGCCTTTAAACTCTCCAACCTCCCAGGGACCCAGCCCCATGAACATGCTGTGTCTAAGTAAGGGCCAGAGGAAATACAATTGGAGGCTCAGATTCAGCAGATGGTAAAATGAGATTCAGACCTTAGAGCTACTTTACCTTCTTTGAACTCCATATTTAGTTAAAATATTTGAACCAAAATGTTTCCCTTCCTTTCTCCCCACGCTGCACTTTCCCCTCTGTGAAGACTAGAAAAGCAGGATTTGAGCAAAGGAGGAAACAAAAACCTGAAAAGTGTTTCCATCGGTCCTGTGTTGCGCCTCATTAAAAAAATAATAATAAAATAAAACTGTTTGGATCTTTTTCTCTTAACAGTACTATTGTGACTCTGAGGAGACATTTATACTCAAACACAAAAATAAATATACAAATATACACTTCTGGGCATGGTGGTACACACCAGATGATCACCTCGAGTTCAAGGCCAGTATGACCTATGGAGAGAGACCTTGTCTCAAAAAAAGAGAAAAGAAACCTCAATAAAATAAATCCACACTTCTTCCAGGGGCCTAAGGGCATCTGTTACATAGATTTTATTCCATCATTCCCTCTACAACTATGCCCTCATGTGATAATCTAGTTAAATGAGCTTTACATCCAAACTTACTCGAATTCACATCTATGCAAAGTAGAAACCCACAACTAAAATATTAGTGTTTCCCTCTCTGACAGCAAGAACAGAGCACTTTGGCTTCAGCGTCTTGAGTTAGCTAACGCTGAGGGTCTACTCTCCTCATTCTCCAATAGCATTTTTCAGTAAATTGAAGTCAAAATATTATACCTACAAATTTATAATTCTAAAGCTCAGTTTCTTAAAAAATAAAAATAATAGTAATAACTACATTACAGGTCAAGAAGGAAGGGAAGACTACTGACCAGATTCTACTTCTAAAAGTGTATGTGTAAGGTCCATTTTTTTTAATTTTAAAGAGAATAAAACAAAAGAGGGCAGAACAAAGCAGATCAGAACAGAACAACATAAACAACACAACACTTTACAATAAGACAATCAGACATTAACAGTAGCTATCAAAATATCTCTTTCTCTGCTACAGTTGAGCATAGTTTCAAATACCATAATAACATAACACAATAGTATAAAACCATTCAAGAGAATGAAAGAATTACAGGACATTCTGAACTGAATAACTACAATCAATGGCTACTATAAATATCTCATTTTCAATAAAAAGATTTGTTTATGCTATCACATATATTAAAATCCCAATAAGACACAACATGATAGAACCAATGGTAATAGCAAAGTAGAAGCACGGTAGGACTTCTAAGGAAGATGATATTAAATCAGCAATGGCTGCCAAAATGTTTTGTCTTCTTCAAAACAGGTTTTCATACCATCACACATAATAAAGTCAAATAAAAGAATAAAACCATTCCAACTGATGAATAAAAACATTGAAAGGCTTCAAAGCAATGAAATGGGAAATCATGATTACCATAAAATCTTATATACTCTTACCAACTCTCATACTAGGGAGACTATACGGTATTTATACATGTGAGTTTGGTTTATTTTGCTTATGAGTGTGGTCTCAAGTTGTGTCTATTTTTTTATAAATATCTCAATGTGATCATTCTTTATAGCTGAGTAGTACTTCACTGTATAAAAATGTCACAACTTTTTTATCCATTCCTCAGTTGATGGGCACTTAGGTTGTTTCCAAGATCTGGCAACTACAAATTGTGCTGCTATAAACATGGGTGCATATATATCACTGTGGTATGATGTTTTCAGATGTTCTGGGAATATGCCTAGAAGTGGAATAGCTGGGTCAAATGGGACTTCCAAACCCAGCTTTTTGAGGAATCTCCAGACTGACCTCCACAGTGGTTGCACCAGTCTACTCTCCCACCAACAGTGCAGAAGAGTTCCTTTTTTAAGGTCCATTTTTAAAATGAGAGTTTTCATCTTTTACGAAGTACAACTTTAATGAGATAAGGGAAAACTGAGGACAGAAATTACAGATATTAGATAACTTATGAATGTTTTAATTCATTACTAGTGTACATAATTGGGAAAACATCAGAAATGCCATTCCTTCCAGTGCCTTTTACACTAACCAGAAAACTAAAATTTCACTTGATTTTTGTCCACTTTGTGCATACTTGAAGCAATTACATAGGTATCCAGTACTGTATTTGTATCAAGCATCATTAATTTATAAGCAAGGTTGGTTGCTACTGACACAGTAGAAGTAAGGAGAACAAGGTAACTGCCACCATCAGCAAAAGAGCAAATACAACATTTTGTCCACTTCTTTTTTGATTTAAAGATTTTTCTTCACATAAATTCCTCCAAGAGATGGTATCTTAGGACAGCCTGATGTGTTCGTTAATAAAAATGTGCTAAGCTCTAAGGAGTAGGATGGTCCTGATACAGGGACGGGTGGTGTAGAGCTTAGTACACCTGGGGAGGCTGGCTGTTTACGGAAGGAAAGATGAGCCAGTGGAAGGACGGGCACTGCCCACTCATGCATCCTCAGTTTCAACATCTTTCCAGGAATCAATCCCAAATCAGTATCACATCATGCGCCTGATGTCTTTCTCCAGCCCCAGACGGATTCTAGAGTGAAGCAGACAGGATCATTGCACAAAAAGCACCACCATGCACTGAGATACAGCAACTGTTCATTGTACAAAATGAGTCTGCATCCTTCCATCTCCACCACTTCCAGCCCCCTTTTCAAGTTGACACTATAGCCAAAAGAATCTTTTAAAAACTCAGATCTAACCATGTCATTGCCTGATCTTGGAAAAAAGTCTACAAAGGCCCTAAGCAAACTGAAAGGCACCGTGCTCCAATTTTTCCTGAATTCACCAGTTGTGCCTCACATGAAGTCCCCCCAGCTCTGCACTCGGTCTTCTTTCAGCTGAGTCTTTTCCCAATCCCCATGGGAGAGCCTGGCTCACAGGAAGTCATGGTTCATCTTCTTGCTGAGTCTCTTCCCGATACCCGTGGTGGAGCCTGGCTCACATCCCGGGATCCTCATATCTGGAAGAGCACCTTCAATTCACGACTCCCATACACTTACTCTTTAGACTTCTGCTTAAAGTTTAGTTCTTTGGGAAAGCCTTGCCAAACTAGGTTAATATTCTATTAGACAAGATAACAACTCCCTATTTTTTCTATTGTTTCACTTTCCAAAATTGTACCTGTATTATCATAATTATTAATTAATTAATTGCATCATGGTTTAAGACCTGTCTATGCTCCAGGCTCTAATCGCCATGCAGAAGGAATCATGTCTATCTTATTTATTATCCTATTCTGAGACTAATCTCATCCTGAGGCATAGTAGATACTGTAGTCCCTAAATATTTGCCAAATTGATAAATAAATTGTGAGGTGTCCAGGGAGATGTTCCCCAAATGATATTTCTAGCAGAAATGGAGATCTCTGAAAGGTGACAACCAGGTTCACAGTTATCTACTTTTTACAATAAAGTAAGAGTCCAAGAGGAGATGAAAGTGGACAGTGCATTTTCTTACTGGAGAATAAAAAACAACCCAAATCAATTAAAGTAGGGCTCCATGAACAATGCTTCTCTTCTTCAATGAGCAAATTGTATTACAGAGTTATATGTGGGGTTCAGTTCAGCCCTACCTTGACATCAAACTGTTTCCAATATGTAATGTAGACCCTTATATCTTTCTTCCTTCCTTTATTTTTATTATTAAGATTATTGGTACAATTTGTATATGCATAATGATCACATTCATTATAGGGAATTAGTATCTGCACATGATATAACTTAGTTCTTCTTTTTTCCCATTCCCTTCCCCACTCTTCAACCCCTTTCTTCCTTTTTTACAAAGCTTTGTTCCCATTGTATCCTTTTCTTTTTTTTCCATTTCCATTCCTTCCCTCCATTCCCCTTTCCCTTTGAACTGTTATTCCCTATCTCACAATATCTCTTATACATTTTTTATACACTTTCAGTTTCTTATACAAGAGAAATAATATGACATTTACACATATGTGTCTATTATACAGTGTCATATATTCTGTTATCTTGGAAAGTAGATTAACATTTTCCAGTAGAATATTTTCCAGGTCAAATCTCTGGTCCTCTTATTATTTTTTGTTCTGCTCATAGTTTTTCATGGCAAATGTCTAACTTGAATATGAGTGAATGCTAAGAAAAGTTTTTTTGGTAAAGGTTTATATCTACCCCACCATCCACAACCAAGTAATTTAATTTCCCTTAGGATGTATGTATATATATATATATATAGCTATGTAATCATTCTAGGCATAAAAACTAATGTAGAGAGGAAAAAACCAAGTCACTGCTAAGAAAACAGTCAGTGACACTCAGCACAAGTCAGGAAAATAAATCTTACATTTTACAACATGTTATTATTTTCAAAGCTCTCTGTTATTCCATCTCTCTTAATCCTAGCTAAAGAGCTCTGGACATTCAAACGTACCTAGACAGATTTTTATTTCCTGATGAGAAAACTGAGGCAGAGTATTTCTGTGTCAATAGGTTATAGAGCTAATAAAGTTCCAGAATCTAAATCTACATTTTCTGCCTCAGGTACCTTTGCTGTTGTGAGATCTGCCTCACGTGTAAAGAGGACAAGAGAAAGCCAAAAGGGTGATCCCCAGGGCTTTCTGGACTAAGGGAGCTTGGTCTTACTCTGCTTAGGAAACCTTCATTCTTCTGACACCTTTCTTCAAAGCTTCCTTCACTTCCTTGTTTCTCAGGCTGTAGATCATTGGGTTTAGCATGGGGATGACCACAGTATAAAACACAGACACAATCTTGTCTTCCCAGAGGGATTGTCCCATGTTCCCTTTCAGGTATATGAATATGAGTGTCCCAAAAAAAAGAGCCACTGCCATCATATGGGATGCACAGGTGGAGAAGGTTTTGGCTTTGCCACTTGCTGTGTGAATCTTCAGAATAGCTCGAATGATGAAGAGGTAGGACACAAGAATCACTGAGGTGCTGGTTGTGATGACCAAGAAAGCCAAGAGGAAGATCACCTGCTCCCGTAGGTGAGTCTCACTGCAGGCGAGTTTCAGCAGGGGCAGGAGGTCACAGAAGAAGAAGTCAATGCGGTTGGACTTACAGAAGGAGATGGAGAAGGTGCATCCAGTGCGGACCATGGAATTCACCATGGCACCTGCATAGGCAGTGGCCACCAGCCCCAGGCGGGTCTGCGGTGTCATGGTTGTGGCATAGAGGAGGGGATTGCACACAGCCATGTAGCGGTCATAGGCCATCACAGCCAAGAGGAAACATTCAGTGCTTGCATAGAATGTGAAAAAGAAGAACTGCGTGGCACAGCGCTCAAAGGTGATGAATATCTTGTGGGTCCCCAATGTCTCAAGCAACTGAGGGACAATAACAGAAGAGTAGCAGCAGTCCAAGAAGGAGAGGTGCCCTAGGAAGAAGTACATGGGCGTGTGCAGCCGGGGGTCACTCTGGATGAGCACGATCATGCCCAGGTTGCCTCCAAGGGTTATGAGGTAGCAGGTCAGAAACACAATGAAGAGACCCAGTCCTTGCACCGCCTGGAGCTGGAACCCTGTCAGAACAAATTCCACCACTCCGGTACCATTCTCCGCCATGAAACCAAAGCCCCCCCCCCCCCGCTAAAATGAAAATAAAAATAGATTCTTATAGAAGATAAATTAAAGTGACTGTGGCTTGACCATTGTTCAATAATAATGACTTTTTAGAATGGAAAATCACTTCGTATCTTTCATAAAATTTATTTCACTTAACATTTCAGAAGACCTTAGAAACTAGGATTGCAAATCCCACTTTTTGACAGACTATGCGGGACAAAGCAGTGAGGTGAATAGATCACAATTTCAGTGTAAACAGGTAAGGACAAAGCTGGAACTTGGCTCCTTGGTTTCCTTCCAAATCCTGCAGACGCCATATTGGAACGTGTGTCAGCTTCAGGTGGAGCCAGCACTTTGTTGGAGAAACCTCACAGCATAGTACTGAGTACTGCAATCAGATGTAGTTTTAAATTCCTTCAGACTTTGATCAAGTTAATTCGCCTTTCTGAACCTCATCCTCCTTCTCAATTTGGATTACAAATCCAAAGTTGAAACATTACAGTGAGGAACAGAATGTGCATACCATACCTCACTCACACTTACTTTTTCTAAGTACGATATATACACACACCATGAAACACTACTCAGTTGTGAAAAGAAAGGAAATTTTGTTATTCTTGACCACAGGAATGAACCTGGAAGATAGTATATAAAATGAAAGAATCCAGGAATAGAAACATAAGTAACAAAAACAAACACAACCACACACATGGAATCTAAAAAATTTATACATGGATAAATAGAAAATAGAACAGCAGTTACCAGGGATTGGGGTGAGAGGACTGAAAAGATGTTGGTCAAAGGATATGAAAGCTCACTAAATTCAAGAGATTTACTGTACAACATGTGATTACAGTTAATAAAAATGTACTATGTATTTCAAAATTGCTAAGAGAGATTTTCTGTTCTCACCACACAAAAATTAGTATGTGAAATCAGACATGCGTTAATTGTCTTGGTTTAGCCAATCTATAATGTTTATATATTTCAAAGTATCATTATACACCATAAATTTTTTAGTCACTTTCTCTGCAAGATGCAATACTCAACACCAGAAACTTAAAGGAAGAGGCATTTCTTTTGACCCACAGTTTGGGAAATTCCTGTCTTTGCATGCCAAGATGGAAGGGCCTGGTTAGAGGAAATCTGCTCACATCATGGTAGACAGGAAGCACAAAGAGAGGAGGAAGTGAAAGGGAAATATACCCTTCTGTGTCATGCCCCCAGTGACTTTTCCCTTCAAACCAGACCCCTACCTCCTAACAGCACATTTAGCTCTGAACTTTTTAATCCATTCCTGAGTAAAATGCTTCTATAACCCAATCATTTTCCAAAAGCCCCTCCTCTGAGCACAGGCCTTTGAGGAGTATACTCCAGATCCAAACCAGGACACAATTTTCATTTGTCAATTAAAAATAAATAAATGTATAATGAAACCATAAAAACCATTTTTTCTAAGTTCTGGGATCACGTGAGCAACATGCTCTTAAGTGCATTCCACAGTCTTATCCCCCAGTCTAGAGTGCCCTGAAGTCCAGCATCAATTCTGCCTTCCTTTGAGGTTGTGTTTGATGTATATATGAGCAGAAGGGACTCAGCAGCTAGACCAAGAGCCATAAAGGACAGACACGGACAGAATCTCCTCAGCTTATTGCCCTGCCAGGTGGCTTCTTCTTCCTTTCTCTCCTTGCCAAGCAACATGGCCTTATTTCCAAGTTCTCCTGTTATTCCTAAGGACCTGTCCCATTTTTTTAAATGCCAGATCATTATCAATCAGTGAATCAAGCCATTCTGGAATTAGCTTGCAAAGCTCATTAAAGGATGAAGCCGTCACATTGAGTTTAGTATTCTAATACAAATGGGATTCTTGCCAGGTATTAGGACAATTCTGTCTCTGTGATTTGGCTGCTAGTAATGTGAGGCACTGAAAATATGGAATGTGAACTTTAAAGGTGATTCTCCTTGTCCGCTTTCCAACCTTGAAACAAAAGCTGAATTTTAGAAAGGTCTCATGGAACTTCAGATAAATAACAAAGTAAAATTTGGAAAAATGTTTGGCAAAGCTGATCTAATGATGGAATAAAGGTCAGTATCTGGTAGGGTTTCTTTTTTTTTTTTTCCTCCACTGAGTTCTTAATAGCATAAATATTTAGGTTGCTTTCCTATTCTTAGGACCAAATCTTACCTTGATCTTGGTCACAATTGCTGTGTTCTTAAGAGTTCCACAGACCAGCCTGACCAAAGAAAAGAAGAGCTTGTATTCTCATACTTATTCTATAAGAATCTATGAGAGCTTACCGAGTAGGAGGCATTCTTATACTTTCTCAGAACAAGGCAGGTGAAGATTCTTGTCCTCAAGAAGCAGCTACTTCAGGGGAGCTGTGTATAGGAGATGCATTTTAAAAAGAAGAAGGAATATGTGGTCTACCAGGGTAGCAGATGACGTTATGGGGGAATACACTGCCAGGTGTGGAGAGTTCAGATTATCAAAGTAAACAGAAGCTATTAAACAGGACCATCATGAGAGGTTCATTAAAGTGAAACATTGAGGAAATGTTGGTAATCAGGTAACCTCATGCATCATAGGCTACCCCCTCCCCAAATTTTAAAAACAATAATAATGTCACAAAACACCCACAACAAAGCCAGCTTTGACAAAACACATGGCGTTCTCCAGGTCCTCATGAGGTACTTTAAAGACAACTGTGTCCAGAAAAGTTACCTTCATAGTAACACCATATAGTCCCTGGGGTCCTGGAAGTTCCATGACACCTAGAACCATACAGCATAAAGACAAGGCTGGAGTCCAAGACATGCATGAGAAAATGAGCCCCAAGACATAGCCTGCACCAGATGCAGACCCAACCATTTCTATTTGTGTGACTCTGGACCTGTGGAGCCTCATTTTTCACACCTCTGCAGGTACAATGATAGAGCTGCTGTGCTGTGAGAAGTAAAAGTTATAATTCATGGAAACACACACTGTGCCTAATAACACAGAAAACCCTTGAAACATGAAATTGTTACAAGTATTCTTCAACCAC
>PVJX010043675.1:0-13543 GCA_004027295.1 Dolichotis patagonum
GGGCTGCCGAAGCCTGCCACACTCACAGCCACTATTTCTTTCTGATGAATTGACCATTCCATTTCCAAAGTTCTGAAATGGCCAATAGACCACAGAAAGAATTCTCTTTAGGCTCCTGTTTGAAACCAGCAGCTATAGCAATCTGCTAACCTTGATTCAGGGCCAGTGCAGTATAATTTCAAGTCAGGAATTGTGAATCTCCCTTTTTGGCCTTTGTTGCTCAGAATTGTTTTTGCTACTCTAGGTCTCTTCTGGTTCCAAAAGAATTTTACAAATGTTTTCTCTAGTTCGGTGAGGTATGCTAATTGTATTTTGATTGGGATTGCATTAAATTTCTATAACAGTATTGGGAACATGGCCATTTTTGCTATGTTATTTCTTTCTATCCATGAGCAAGGGATATCTTTCTATTCTCTGATCTCTTTTTCAGAGTACTGTAGTTTTCAATGTGAAGATATTTTTTTTCTATCAGAATTTATTGATACATTATCTATCTATCTATCTATCTATCTGTCATTCATCATGGTGAATTTGTACATATATATATAATAAAACTTGTTTATTTTTTCCCCATTTTAATGTAGAGATTTTTTACTAGCTTTGTTAGACTGATTACTAAGTATTTTTTTGGATGCTTTTGTGGATGGTGTGGTTTCCCTAATTTGTCTATCAGTAAGTTTCTTATTTTTATATAAGAATGCTATTGATTTTTGAGAGTATTCAGTTATGCAACTGAATCCAGTTACTGAATCTAGAAGTCTTTTGGTGGAGTTTTTGGGGTCTTCTATGTAGAGTATCATGTCATCTGCAAATAAAGATAATTTAACTTAGCAAACATGAATTCCTGTACATGCTTCAGTGTCATAAACTTATCCTGGGACCTGGCCAGCCTCCCTCACACTCAGGTCCCAGGTTTGATATTGACTTTGACTGCACTCTGAGAGGAAGAATATCACCTATATCAGCCTGAAATACTGAATTATAATGTGTGATCAATTTTTGCATGCCTGTATCTGGTAGACTGAGCACTTACTTTCAGGATAACAATATGTACTATAACAACCATTGTTAAATTCCTATCATCTTGTTTTGAAATCCTATATTACCATTGTTTTTTGTTGTCATTTTGCTTTTGTTACTGTTTTTTAAATTATTTGCTTATTTTTCTATTTTTTCTCTTTAAAATGAAAAATCACAACCATGAAATTTTGAGAGGCTCATTTCCAGAAGTATGGACAAAGGTCTCACCCCCATGGCTTATTTTGCCCTTGGCCCTCCAAGGTCAATGAAGATGGAGGACATGAGTGAATCTTTTCAGTGACAGTCTACTACTCTGGAGAGTTATACAAATTCCTCACCAAGGAGATTGTGGGACCACTGAGGAAGGAAATCAAAGGTATAAAGTGTGCCTAAGGAGAGTCACAAGGAGAAAAGTCTCCTGAGCTTTTACAGAAAGCAACCTGGCCAAGCAATAACCAAGACTCATCCAGATAGCTGACACTGGCAGAAGAACTGAGAGTTGCTATGCATAGTTTCAGGGTAAATCCAGAGGCAACTAACTGACCTTGATAGCAAAAATTATTTTTAATTAATACAAGTCTCACTTTAACTTGGTCTTATGCCATGATCCAATAGGTCCTTGAAGTTCTTGGGGTAAAAGACCATGAGAGGATGAAAAAATAAAGAAGACACAAAACTGGGGTCAGGTGGAGTCCTTATCTTCTTGATGGGAGGAAAAGTACTGATCCTTCACTGCAGGGGCATTTATTTATAGCTTTTAGCAATTTAATGTCACATGACATCTTGTTGTCCTAGTAACCCACTGTTCAGATTGTCTTGGGGGTAGGTGTTCTCTGGGCTGAAGCCGTTTCTTCATGTGGCTTGTTCTAGGTGTTCTTTGTTCTTGGGATGATCATGCTCTAACACATGTGGTCAATTTTCAGCTTCAATGGCTCCCAACAGTCTTGAACATCCAGCAGAAAAGAAAATTTTCTGTAGGTCCTCCAAACAGTACCTCCAAGTTCAGTTGAACACCCACTGATTGCAATTACAAAATGGGAAAGGGAGAGACATTGGGAGTGTCTGAGCTGGAGATCATTCATACTTGTGAGCTGAGAGCACAGAATGCCTGAGGTGAACAAGTGTTCCAGCCCCAAGAACATGGGACATGAGAGGCAAACTAGCTGTTAGGCAAAGGAATTTCACCTGATATCAACCAGCTGCGTGTATAAATAAATGTGATGCAGTTGTTGAGCAGTTTTTTAGACAGAGTGAGAGAGAGAACACTCCACATGATCCCGGATTTATGTATCTTGTTTTATTTCTTCACTTGCTTGCTACCCTTCATGGTCTTCATCCTGGGAAATTTGAGAGCTGTGTTGGCTGTGGCAGCCCCATACTTAGGAGAAGAAGGGCAAGTAGTGGAAGCCTTAGACTCCAAGCCTTAGGGTTTATTAAGTTTGTCTTGGAAACCTCACCCTGAGGTTCCAAAGGTTGGGGAAGAGTAGCCTCAGGCTGAAGGATAGTGAATGCCTTAAGGGCCCAAGGTGCATGGTTTTGCTGAGGCACACATTTACACCTTGACATAAATAAGACTTTCTTCATACAAAGAAAGTCTGAACATAAGAAAATTCTGACCATTTCCCCTCTTTTCCACAAAATGATTGTAGTTGTAAAATTGAAATATAATTTATACTTCCTTCTGCATTCCCTTTTGGCTCTAGGGGGTAGTAGACCATGCAAGTGTGAAGAAAATATCAAATAGCTCTTTTCAACACATGGGTTGAACATATGACAGTGCTTAAGAATACATTCCAAAAGAGTAAGAGGCTTTGACATTGAGCCCCCATGTCTGAAATGTAAAAACAAATTGGGTAGCCCCTTTAATTTCTATTTGATTTATATACCTACATGGAATCCCTACCATATATTCCAGTCCAGGGAAGGTGGATACCATCTGGAGAGAGGAGAAGACCAAATTCGACCAGCATATCCACTCTTGTGATGGTGCACAATTTTACTTTAGGACACTTAAAAGCACAAGTTACAATTGGTCTCAACTGTGACAGTAATATTTTAAATAAGGAAATGTAACTTTGTAATTGTTATGGTTGATACATGTGTCAATTTGATGAGAAGTTTAGAAGTTTAACTAAGAGACTTAGCAGGGAGCCAGGATTATTATTTTGTAAATATCCTCATTCAGTGAAAGAGGAAGGTATAGAGATTTTGTGACTGCTACGCTTGCCTTGGGAGGCACTGGATGGCCTGAATACAGTATAAAAAGGGAAAAGAGGTTTGATGTGCACCCCTTTTGCTCTTGTTGCTTCTGCTTGCTGTTGCCTTGAGGTGTTGCCCCTGTGCCATGCCACCCTGCTTTGGAACCAACTGATTATGGACTGATACCTGCACAAATTGTTAGATAAGTAAACCTTTGCTTCCTTAATTTTGGGCTTTGGGTATTTTGTACCAGCAATGAGAGAAAACTAACCATGATCAAAATTTTACCAGAGAAGTGGGGTCATTTCTGTGACTAAATCTGACCATGCGGTTAAAAACCTATGGAAGTGGCTTGTGGGGAGAGTTTGTAAAGGTTCTGAGACATTGCCAGAAAGCATGGCATTGAAAATGCCTTAGGCTGTTCTGTATGGGAGATTCTGGTCAGAGTTCAGAAGACCAGAAGCCTGATAGAAATCCTGCTGGTAAAGATCAGGTTTGGGAGATTTCTGCTGGGAAGAAGGACTGCATTGGTTTTTGGATTCCAGATGATGTGTGTTATGGCTTGGCAAAAAGTTTTTCTATAGTTTGCTTGTGTCCAGAGACTTTGCCTAAGACTAAGGTTAAGGATGGTAGAATAACTAATCTAGCAGAGGAAATTTCAAGGCAGTTACATGTTGAGGCTGTGGCATGGCTATTGTTCATGGCTTTTAGCCTGATTTATGTTGTGAATCAAGAGCAAAGAGCCCAGCAGGATGATTTAAAACATTATGAATTTGGCCAAAAAGGAAGTACCAATAAAGTTTTTGACTGTAAAGACAGAGCTGAGGAAATGTTGATTGTTGAAAAGGAACATAAGAATAGAAAAGATGGGCTGAAAACATCAAAAAAGGAAGTAAGTCTTCACCCTTTGCAGGCTCAAAACTGCAAAAGTGAAAGATTTTGCTTTGAGGAGAAAGCCACAGAGCATTACGTTCCAGAATGGTGGCAGCTGAACCATAGTCCAGAGTAGTGGCAGCATAGAAAATTTGTTCCTCAGAATTAGATTCAGAATGTTTAGGGATTCAGGTACTTAAACTCCCACAGCCAAGAGAGGGGAAAGCCTGGCTACCGCTCCAGCTGGCAGCAGATCTCAGCATCACCCACTGGTTTTAGGTACACACAGAATGCAAGAGTTCTGAGTTTGAAAAGGCTTTCATCCTAATTTCAGAAGGCCTAGGAGGCCAGGGAGTGTGCCCCTGAGAGCGCAGTGTGTGAAGCTGTGAATGTGAAACTGAAAGTGAAGTAAGATCCCAGTAGTTTGGCAAAGCTAAGAGTGCAGGTCATATAAGGAAGCCTAAAATAAGGGAGCAAAGCCAATCCAAGAGAGAAGCTGTGGGAGCTACAAATACCACAAGTGGCATTGGGGTGAAGTCACTCAAGATTTTTGGAGCTCACAACCAGATTACTTCAGATGCTGGATGTGGAACTCCAGGACTTAATGTTTGCCTTGCTGAATTTTGGACTTGCTTTGGTCCCATTCCTTTGTATACCCTTGTTTGCACCCTTTGGAATATTAAGGTTTATCTTGTGCCATTGAGTGTTGGAAGTGTCTAACTTTGTTTTCATTTATGCAGGGGCTTGCAGTTGGGAGTTTGCCTTACATCTCAGTGGAGACTTGAAATTTGAACTTTTCAGAGATGCTGGAACTATTAGGACTTTGGTAACTCTTGCAGATGGACTATGCCTTTTGCATAAAGGTATGTACCTGAGTTTTTGTGGAGCCAGGGGAAGACTGTTACAGTTCTAATATAATATAATATAATATAATATAATATAATATTGACAGACTAAATATTGTTAAACCTGTGTCATAATGTTCAAGTTGTGAAATGGTAGGAATAAACATGTCTTAGATCTGGAAACCAGTTTAAAAGAAGTATCTAATTGCCAAGTTGACAAGGGGTGGATTGTTATGATTGGTGCCTTGTGTCAACTTGAGATGTTTAGAAATTTAACTAAGAGACTCAGCAGTTAGCCAGGATCCTTACTTTGTAAATAGCCTCATCCTGTGAAAGAGGAAGGTATAGAGATTTTGTGAGTGCTACATCTGCCCTGGGGCCAGCAAGTGGCCTGAATACCATATATGGTAGTAAAAGAGACTTGTTGTGCCCCCTTTTGCTCTTGCTGCTTTTGCTGGTTGCTGTCTTGAAGTGTTGTCGCTGTGCCATACCACCCTGCCATAAAGCCAGTTGATTATGGACTGAAGCTGTCATAAACTGTGAGCTAGATAAAACTTTCCTTCCTCAATTTTGGGTGTTGGGTATTTTGTCCCAGCAATGAGAGGAAAATAACCAAGATAGTATTAAACTATTGCTTATTGTTCTTTGAAAGAGGGTACATACCAAAATGTGAGTTGGAAGTAATTGGAGCACTTCTCAGGCTGTAAAGAAAATCACCTTTAGCGATATATAGAAGCAACAATTGACTTGAGGAATTCTTTCCTATGCACTGGGGCAAAGAAATCTCCAAGACACTTATGTTATTTATCTGATCACCTAGGCTGGCTGGAAGACAGGGAGTCCACACTCTGCACCCTATCATTATATCCCAGAGGTCAGGTCAGCTGGAAGACAGTGAGTTTGCAATCCAGCGCTCCTCCATTGCACCCCATAGGTTGGGGCAGCAGGAAGAGTTTAAACCTATGGGAACCCCCAACCCAGAACAACAACCAACACAAAATATACACACATTCCTAGAGGGTGAAGTAATCAGAGACATCATTAATGTGTAAATATCTGAAGCAGCAGTGAGGTGACAGCAATTGGACTCTAGAGAACTCCACTGACAGAAAACCAGTCCTAACTGCTACATCCAGAGGTCAAGATCAATTCCATATTCAGCACATCTCTGGGATGAAACATGGACATTTTCACAGAACTGTAAACATCAGAGGAAGAAACTGAACATAGATGCCCCCATAAGCCCGCCAGTTACCCCTGGGGACTGGTAGCCAGCACTGGCAGGAGAACCAGCTAGCCAAGCTCCTGTGAACCTGTCACTATTGGATGAGACTCAGTGTATTGTGTGTGCCCAGAGAAGCCCACTCAAGAACCACCACCTGCCCAAGAATCTAGGTTAGAATAAACTCAGGTACCTCACCCATTCCCTTACACCATGAATGGGCAACCAATGAGGGAAACACCTGGTACACCACAACCAGCTTGTGTGAAGGAACCCAGAAAAATGTCAAGATGTAGGAACAAAAGGGAATCTCAGACCTCTAGCCCACACATAAAAGTCTTAGAGACATGGAATTGGAAGACATTGGAAGTTGAACACCTGAAATGCCTGAAAAAATAGCAGCTGAAGTAAAGAAACAACTTCATGAGGCTGTAAAAGTAATCATATCAGAAGCAATACCTCAGGTAAAAGAACAAATAACAAACATGAAAGAAATGCTGAGCATATCTAAAGAAGACATAGCTAAAAAAGAGAAGTATAGCAAAGTGATGGAAACCTTGAATGAACAACAAGAAAAAACTACAGTGCAAGATTCAAAGAGATATCCAAGAAAACTACAATGCAAGATTCAAAGTGATATCCAAGAAAGTGAAAACTCTATTGAAAACTGGCAAAACTGCTTGAAAGAAACTGAAGATAGACTTTCAGACATTGAAGAAATTGCAGCTAGCAATTGTGAAAGGAAAGGTCTCTTAAAAATAACAAGGATGTTATTGTGAAGGGTGGTATTTCCATAATTTCTCTCTCGGTGAGTTTCTTGTTTGAGTACAGGAATGCTATTGATTTTTGAGCATTGACTCTGTAGCTGGCTACACTGCTGAATTTGTTTATTACCTCTAGTAGTCTTTTAATGGAGTTTTTTGGGTGTTCTGTATAGAGTATCAGTCATCTGCAAATAGTGATAATTTAACTTCTTCCTTTCCTATCTTTATTCTTTTTATTTCTTTATCTTGTCTGATTGCCCTGGCTAGTGTTTCCAGAACTATATTGAATAGGAGTGGTGATAGTGGACATCCTTGTCTTGTTCCTGATTTTAAAGTGAAAGCTTTCAGTTTTTGTCCATTTAGTATAATATTGGTTGTTGGTTTGTCATAGATGGCCTTTATAAGGTTGAGGTAGACACTGTGTATTCTGAGTTTCTAAAGGGTTTTTATCATTAACATGTGTTGGACCTTATTGAAAGCTTTTTCTGCATCTATTGAGATGACCATGTGGTTTTTGTTTTTGGCTCTGTTGATGTGGTGTATTACAACATTGCGTCTCTAGTGTAAAAAGTAATAAGAACTGTAGGAGTAATAAAACCCAAAATTCATAATTGCTACTGTAAAAAAGAGAGCAAAAGAAAGTGCTCTAAAGGATATAACTGCATGTATGTAAGATAGATGACCATACTACTATTTTTGTTAGATTGTTGAGCAGAACTGTTAACAGTCTCACTATTTGAACGTCTACTTTGTGTGTTTTAATTTTGTGACTTGAACAACTATTTCCAAGATGAGAGTATGTAACTTATCAACTAGTGATTTCTTAGTGGGTTTTTTTTTTGTTCTTTTCTTTTTTTCCTTTGGAATTCTGTATTGTTGCTACCCTTTTTTCTCTTTTGTTTGGTTGTTTTTTTCTTTCTAAATAAAATTAAAAAATAACAAGGAACTAGGAAATAACAATTTGACAGCTGCAAGAAGATGAAATGAAAAATAATTTAAGAATAATAGATGTCAGTGGAAAAACAAAGGTCAATACAAATGCCATAAAAAGGCTCTTTACAGAATTAATGGCAGAGAACTTCCCAATCATGGGAAAAGGAACTGACATATAGATAAGTGAGGCATATAGAACTCCAACTAGCCATAACCAAAATAAATCTATACCCAGACATAATAATCAAGATTCCAGACATTCAGCACAAGAACAGAATATTAAAGGCTGTTAGAGAAAAGAAACAGATCACCTATAAAGGAAAACTCATCAGAATCACAACAGACTTCTCAACACAAACCATCAAGTCAAGAAGAGCTTAGACTGAAGTGTTTAAAGTCCTGAAAGAAAAAACCTTCCAACCCAGATTGATGTATCCTATAAAACTATCTTTCAGAATTAATGGAAAAATAAGATATTTCCATGACAAAGAACAACTGAAGGAATTGAAGACCACCATACCAAGAGTGTGGAATGATATTCTAGTGATAGATAAAGATGATCATGGTTCAGGAACAGTAGCAGAGAGGGACTGCTGAGCAGAGCAGGCAATTGAACAGAGGGGAAAACTGCGGGACCAATGGCAGGAGAATAATGTGGCAGAGATAAACCAGTGCATGTTGATCACAACTATTCATATAGATGGCCTTGAGTCACCAATAAAAAGAAACATGGACAGAGTGGACTGGGAGATGAGATCCATCAATATACTGCATACAAAAAGCACATTTGACTCAAAAGAAAATTCATGGACTGAAGATCAAAGGAGACAAGACAATGACCTGTCTTACAGGGACCCAGTAAAAACCAGAGGTAGCTTGCCTATCAACTTCAGAATGGATAAGAAAGATATGGTATTTTTATACAATGGAAAGCTAATTAGTTATAAAGAAGGATAGCCAGGGGGTTCTTGTAAGCAAATGGATGCAATTTGAGATTATGCTTATGGGTGAAATTTTTCATACTCACATGGGTAAACATCATATTGTCTCTCTTGTCTCTCTTCATAGAAAAATGAAGGAATTAGAAGGATCCAAAATAGATATTGTGAAAGTGAAAGAGGAAGAAACATCCAAAAAGGAATGGTAGTAACAACCACTGTTAATTTCCTATGAACTTGTTTTGAAGTCCTATATTGTTTTCATTGTTTTGTTTTGTTTGATTCTATTATGGCTGATGGTATTGGCAGTTATTGTGAAGATCACAAGATATATTATGGTACCCATTGGTGATTTCCTATTATCTTGTTTTGAAGTCCAGCATCACTTTCACTGTTTTGTTTTGATTGGTTTTATTCTGTTCTGTTTTGTTTGATTTTATTATGTCTGATGGTATGGGAAGCAACTTTGAAGATAACAAAAAGCATTATGGTAGCCATTGTTGATTTCATATAATCTTATTTTGAAGTCCTGTATCATTTTTATTGCTTTGTTTTTATTTGCTTTATTCTGTTTCATTTTGTTTGGTACTGTCTTTAAAATAAAATTAAAGAAACAAATATACCATTAGAGAAGCATCCTAACCTTCCATGTTTTCAACTTAAGTTTATCATCATTTTAATAAAGTTATATGAGACAAAGAATGACCAATTATAAGCAATGGATACAGATATAACACAATTTGAAGCATAAAAAATTTAATTACCTAACAAAGCCACAATCCAGGACCTATGAAATAAGAACAAAGTTTTACCTCTGTCCAATTATCTCATTGGAAGACCTGCAAGTGTAGATTCCTAACCTACTAGATTTCCAAACTACCAGGTTTGTGTTCTCTAAAATCAAGGAATCAATTCTAGAAACAATGGAGGTTAAGAGTAGGAAGCATTTATTGAGAGAAAGAAAGCTTCTGTCTGAAAGGGACAGAAAGGGGACCAGAAAGTGAATTGTCCCATCATGTATTTATTCTCTATTTGTCCTTCTTTTTCTGAAAAGCATCTGGTTTTTTTTCCAGTTACCTGTTTTTTGATTCGGTCTTTCATTTTGGGTCATTTGACTTTTTGATTTCTTTATACATTCTAGATATTAGTCCTTTGTCTGAGGAATAGCTGGTGAATTTCTTTTCCCATTCTGTAGTTTGTGTCTTCACTCTGCTGGTTGTTCTCTTCACTGTTCATAAGCTGTTTTATTTGATATAAACATTTGTTGATTCTTCTCTTCTTTTGGTTTTGTGGGTTTTGGTGTTTTAAGATAAGGTCTTGCTATGCTTATGCAGTTCAGGAAGTAGGAGTTTCCTAGAGAAGATCAATGCTTTTGAGGCTTCTTGGTGTTGGGAAGAAATACAACTTAAGAGAAATAACTGATGTGGGTGCAGAGCCAGCAGAGGAGGGTGGCCCATGATAAGCAGGACTGGGTGGTGTGTTAGAGTCATGAGTTTTGCTTGAGAGTTCAAGTTCCAGTTCCATTCTTGTTGGGCAAAAACTTTTTTTCAGTCATTGGGCTGCTTGGTTTTCTGCTACTAAAACCTGAGAGAATTAATACCCACTTGCCCTATCTCTAAGTTGACATAAGCACCAAAGGAGATAATGCAGGAAAAGTCCTCAAGTGCTCTATTCACTGCTAGGCTGCAAACTTTTTCTCCTTCTTTTATAGTTGAGGGACAAAAATAATTGTGGTGTTTTATCACTGTAATTGTTGTTGCACCACATGGAGATGTTTCCATTTGCAGCAGATAATTGGGAACCTTGAAGCTAGGGACCAGGCCTGAGGGAGACAGGAAGACTTGGCTGACTCCAGAGAATCGATTAAAACTCCAAGTATTATCAGTGAGAAACTCTCTTGGGGTATTAGCTATGCTCTTCTTGTTCTTTTGTTTTCTGATATATTTAAATCCATAAATAATCCAATAGAAAGAATAGTGTATAAAGCATTAAAATAGAATAATGAAATCTATCTTGTTATTTTGATGTTCTTAACATCTAATTTACTTTCAAGCAACTATGCCCACTTTATGTATTTGAGACTATTTTTATCTGCAGTTTACTTTCTAAGTTGGTCAATAGTGAATTATCACTGCACATTTTTCTCACTGATAATACTTGGATATCAATCTACACTTACCTATCATTTATTTGTCAGAATACAAATTTTTATATACAAAATACCATGTTTGTACTTGTTTTTCTTTTTCACTTTGTAATATAATCCAAACTTATTTCCATGTCTATAAACCTTTTTTGTGTGTGTCTGTATGGTGCTGGGAGTTGAACCTAGGATCTCAAGGACACTAGAAAAGGACTGTATCACTAAGCAACATCCCCAGACCAATACATAAAACTTTTTATTTTACACTTGTTATAGATTTATGAAAAACTTGCCAAGGCAGTATATAAAATTCCAAAGTATCCCATTATTATTTTCTTTTAGTAGTAACATCTTAGAATAGTATGGGACCTTTGTCATAACTGGCAAACTAACACTGATACACAATAATTACCTAAAGTCCATATTTAATTCAGCTTTTCTTAATTTTCTCTTAGTGTCATTTTTCTATTCCAGGACTCTGAACAGGATAACATATTTAGTTGTCACATCTACTTTGTTTCTCAGACTTTCTTTGCTTTTATGACCTTGATGGTTTTGAGAAGTAATGACAGGTATTTATTTTGTGAGATGCTCTTCTGTTGGAGTCTGTCTGGTATTTTTTGCATGATTAACCTGAGTTTATGCATTTTGAGAAGGCAATCTGTTCTGTTTTCATCACATTCACACTAAAGGCACGAACTGTTAGCGGTTGTTGACCTTGGTCACTGGCTGAGGTGATGCTGGTCAAGTGGCTCTTCTGTTGCTTTTCTTCCCTCTTTCAAGAAGATCAATATGCACAACCTGAAAGTAATGAAGAATGAGTTGTGTTCCCCTTCCTTGAGGGCAAACTACTTACATAAATTATTTGGAAAAATTTTTGTGTGTGGTATTGGGGATTGAACTGAGGGCCCTTGTGGTGAATTAAGTCCTCAGCCTCCCACTCCCCTTTTATTAAAAAAAATAATTGTCATGGGATCTCTAAGATAAATCTCTAAGTTTTCTGTCTGTTCTTAAACTTGTGATCCTCCTTCCCTAGCCTCCCAAATGTTGAGATTATTAGTGTATGCCCAGCTGAAATCCTTAAAAACTGTCATAAAAGAAGAAGACAGCTTAAACAAACCACAAGCTGTCTTGAATTAGAAGGAGACAATTAGAAATCTCCCCAGAGCAGTGAATTGGGCATGAACCTGTAGCATGAAGAAAAATTCCTCCAAATTTAATTGATACATATCATTCATGGGACCTGCAGATTTTCTTGGTTTTTATTTATTGAGCCACTAATGCTTAAGGCATCCTCTTAGGTCCTCTGTCAACTTATGCTGGGTGGGGTCTCATCAGTCCCAACTAAGATCTAAGAGTGTTTTTTATTTTTATATCAGAGAACACTGAGCTCTCTCAGACCCTGGGGGTGGTAGAATTCCTGTGTGAGGTTAAGATTTCTTCTAAGAGTCAGACCTATTGCTGTTTCACAATTCTTTTCTTTGAGGATTAACACTGTTGCAAAGAGATTTTAAAGATGTGCTTATGAGGCATTGGGGAGGAACTGGGAACTAATACTGGAGATGGACAGGACAGGAGCAGTCCTTGGGGCACTGGGTCAAGCAGTCCCATTTATACCAGTGGACCAGGGAGTTAGAACACTGTGCATACTGACTTTCTAGAAGGCAAGAAGAGATACAGCAGAGCCACTTGACCAATCCCACCTGAGCAAGCAGCTGAGATCAGGACAATCAGGCAAAAACCAGAGCCCAACTCCACTTTGGCCTGGCTCAGGGACCCGGGACACTCCAGACCCAGGCAGGGAACTTAGGCACTGTGATATAGCAGGAAGAAGTCACTTCCTCCTCCTTTCTTCATTGTTTCCTGTCTGATTTCCCTTCTTACTCACTTCTCTGGGAACCAGGCTCATGGGGAGGGGCATTCTGAGAGCCTTGGGGACCTCCTTGCAGCTAAAAGCTCCACAGGACCTCTCACAGGACCACTGTGTTCTTTGAGTCTATGACTGTCTTTCTGTCCTGTGCTGCAGTTGCTCTATTATTCTGCCTCTCATGTTCTGCCTCATGGTGGATTCATTTTTACTGCTGTCTCTTTCTGCCAGCTTCATTTACTCTGTCTGATCCTCATTTTCTTCTCAAATCCTAAAGCACCTCTCAAGGAGCGCTATCCTTTCATTCCCAGTCCTTCGCTTCTAGTCTCTGTGCGAGTGGAAAAATCTATCATGGTAGTTATCAAGTTCTTGGTCTCAAGCAAAATCTGCCAATTTCCATCAGTTTTCCTGGCCTATCTTCCTTCTGCTTTGAGACATTTTTCTAGGATGAGTTCACCAATGGACCAGGTGATCACCTGTCTTGGTCATGAGGGCTGGGGATATTCTTGTGGACTTTCACATCTGCCTGTCACAGCCTTTGTCCTTGCCTGACTGCCTTTTTTTAATGCATAAAGACACTTCCTGTTTGACTTTGGGGACATGGAAAGTGACAATGACACGGCAGTGACTGAGTTTATTCTGTTGGGGTTCTCAGATTTTGACTCCCTCCAAGGACCTCTGTTTTGGGGTGTGCTCTGCACCTACTTGGTCACCTTGCTGGGAAACTCCCTGATCATCG
>PVJX010043676.1:0-13551 GCA_004027295.1 Dolichotis patagonum
CTATGTATAAAGGAACCAAAGAGCCAAGAAAGCATACAAGAGGTAACCAGATCTTGTTTGGAGGGTTAGTAGCCACCACAGAATTAGAATGAAATTTTCCTACAGTGACAAATGATGTGATTACTTCTCACAAAAATTCAGCTCTGAATGTTTAGCATTAAATGTATACAGAGATAAAAATCAATAAAATTGGTCATTATGGATGTGCCAATGTATCATCAAATGGAAGCCAGGTTTCCACACTGAGTAAGTACACACACAGAGGTACTCAACATTAAGATAAACCATATTGGAATATGTTTGTTTTGGGAGGGAAAAGCTATGCCTTTCGATGAAGACACATTACCTTTTATACACCAAAGACAGGAATGAAAATGTATCATAAAATATATACAGCTCAGTACAGGTCTGAACTCGAGGTAGGTATTTTGGTTATTGTTTTAATGTAGCAATGGAACCCATGGTGGTAGATGAGATCATGTAGCGCTGCAGAATCCTGAACTGCATTGCTTGGTGATGGCATCTGTATCCCATAGGGTAGCCGAACACTGAAAATCTGGCTGTATTGATTCTGAAATCACATTAATCCTAAAGATTTACTTGGAAACAATAAATATAACATATATAATCAATATTTGCTTTACACTGATTGCATTTTGGTATAGAAGATCATTAAAATTAATCTCATTGGTTACTTTTCACATTTTTGATATTACTACTAAATGATGGAAGCATGTACAGTGATGCTTGTGATATGTACCTCCCTCAGATAGCACTAGTCTAGGGGCAAAGAAGAGTACCTGTGCTTGAACTTTGAGAGAGTCAAATATTTAGCCTTTGTGGAGAATTATTAACTATGAAAACTTTCTAATAGAGTGTTCGGGGCATAAGAAGAAATATTGGACTTACTTGGAAACAAGAAAAGAGTTTCACTTAAGGGAAATTGTTTTATGGTAAAGGATGGTTAGTGAACTAGAAAAGTATAGTTTGTGAAATAATCATTGGATCCAATGGCTAGGGATTTTTTTCTAATGTAGCAATATTTGTTTCCATACTGACAGATAAGTAAAAGTCAGTTTTATGAGTGCTGTTGAATGAACTGAACTTAAGGATTAGGGTATTGTAGGTGCAGACAAATCTTGGAAATGTATTTGTAATAGAGAAATAGGATGAAGATAACCCTTTATTTTAATATTAAGAGAACTGAAAATTTTAAAGGCAGTAAAATTACTGTAAAAGAGGGTAAGATTATAAATAACAGGTAGTATGAAACAGAGAAATGACTCCTGTCAGAACAATCGTCACATTTTAAATAATGGTGTGCTTTCCTTTTCCTTTTTTTAATTGTAAAGAGATAAAACCAGTCAAAACAAAACAGAGTAAGTGATACAGAATTTCAAAACAAGATAATAGGAAATCAATAATGGTTATCATAATGCCTCTTATTGTTTTCCAAATAGCTGCTCATACTATCAGTAGAAGCTTGAGGAAGACAAAGTTTCTTCTTGTCTCATTTCTAACACTTATCATTAAATGTTGTGTTCTTAGTAAAGCTTTAAGATATATTACTACTTGAAGAAAATAGAAATACATATATATTATATATATATTATATATATATATATATATATATATATATATATATATATATTTCCCTATGTTCTACAGAAATGTTGAATATATATGGTTTGGGGATAATTAAATTGGACAGTTCTACATTTTAAGATGCTTTTTACTGAGGAGAGGATAAATTCTTTAGTTTTATAATGCACAAAGTTAGGGACAGAAGAGAAGATCATTAAGTGCTATGGTGCTGTATGCTGGTTATGTATTCAGGCTTGATATTTCAAGCCCACAGAAAAGGAAATTAAAAGAAGTGAACAAAGTTCCTTTGTACCCCTTCAACTCTAGGAAGTGAGTTGTACTGGATTTCTTGATTTCCATTATGACTTTATTCTGATCCTTAACTAGGTTAAATCATTTTGTAACTTTCTTTTCTAATAATGCTTCCTACTCATATTTTGTTTGAGTCCATGAGTAAACCCAAGTGATATGCCAAGACTAATGAACATAGAACCCTGAAGAAAATAAGAATAGCCTACTGTTTGAGAATAACTTAATAGCTGGACTTTTCCCCTTTACTTATTTAGTACATAGCTCACTTAATCTGATAATATATCATCTTTAATGATCTCAGATAAACATGATTGTAATATGTGAAGTCCAGACAACTGTGCTCTGTGAATATAATCTTATGCTGATGTAGACCAAAATACTTACTGTTTCCTGGGAAAATGAAATAGGGAAAATTATTTCATGAGAAAACATTTCATAAGCACTTTAATTTTCCATAGACGCATATAAGCATTTTAAAGGATTAATTCATTAAGTACCTTACAAGGTAGATTCTGAAACTATTGTCATTTTCAGCATCACTGTCATTTTCATTGCACAAACAAAGGAGGGAAGGCACAAAAACTTTAATTAACTGCCATCAGTCATGCAGCTAGTTAATGCAACAATTGAGGGTTGAATCCAGTTATTCAAACTCTAGATCCCTAGCTGCTAACTGCTAAGATACTCAAATTTACTAAAGGCTGAAGGAAATAAACTAACACTAGTTACATGACAGCAGGAGCAGGCAACTTAGTGATTTTATGGAACAAGTTGAAAACATTAGCATGTTCTTTTCAAAGCTGTAGAGAAAATATGGTTACAGAAGATATAATATTGCCTGGAGATGTAGCTTCCAATATTTATTCTTCTAGTAAGTAGCTGTCAAGATTCAAACCTCTTTTGATCTCGGTTTCTTTCTGTATTAATTCGGTTAGTTGGACTAATTATCAATAATGACTTTGGAGTCACAAAATTCCTATTAAATTTCAAAAAATTAGTTTCATGTCAAAAATAACCATCTTAGCAAGTGGACTACGATATAGTTTCTTTTTCCATTTATGTTTTCATCATTTACTATCAAACATTTCAGTGAAATCTTTATGAGAGAAATCTCTTTAAATTTCCTTTTAAAAAATTTCTAACAAGTATGATGGATGACTAATTACATGTTAATTGTTCAAGTCTACTCATTAGGAAACTTAGGAAGGATTTTAGAGCATTGATTTAATAAGGAATGACACTTGAATCTTACTCATAATTAGCTTATTACATTTGGCCACAGTTTGAATCTGTGCTATGGGAATGATTTAAGGAGATTAATCTTTTTCAAGGAACAAGTCAGTGCTGATCCATTACCTGAAAACAGCTTCCAAACTGGCTGGTACAAGGGTGACCCAATTCTTGATGACATATAGATATGTTTGTTAGGTGAAACAGAAAAGCTACATAGGAATTCAGAATTGGTAGATCATATACTCTCAAAATTGGTTATTGAATGGCTACATAATTTATACCTTTTCACCGCTTTTAATAGGAAAAACTTAATGCTGATGAAAACTCTGAACCTAGATTTCTGAAAGTAAGCCATTTTGTTCTTTAGCAAAATATATCCCTCCCTTCATCCAGACAAACACAGCCCTGACAAAAGACAAGGAAGCAGAATCAAGGGAACATTGTTCAGTTTAAAATAGAAATTACAAAAATATTTACAAGAATAATTTAATAAATATCCGTGAACTTATACCCCACCTAAGAAATGGATCATTACAAATACAAGGAAGCCTTCTTCATTCTCTAAAATTGGATTGTGTTATACGCAGGCATATCATTATGTTTCTGCAACATGTAAGTGTAGCCCTAAAGAATCTTTTTGTGTTTTTTTCATTGTTGAAATTTAACTGGGCTTCATAGATAATAGCCTTTTTTCTCTACTTGAGTTCAGAACCAACTGTAAGAGATTCAGTAAGGTAAAGACATTTAGATAGTTGAATTAGAAAGTAATCAAATTGCTTGTTTGCAAACAAAGGTGTCCATGAATTGAAGTACCACTTTGCTTTCAGATAGGAAAAGAAAAAAGTTAACTCACAAGCCCATTGCATAGTGATTTCAAGCACTGCATAAATTTATGGTTGTTAAATTTAAATTCATATAGATACAGTTTCAGATTTTGGGGTAGAGACTTATTATTTCTTGCCATTTTGACAAGTTTCTAAAGTAAAAATATCTTGAGACATATAAAAATAGGTTACTAAAATGATTGGACCATTTTTGGTGAAAATGAGTTATTTTACAGAATAGGTATATATGTAGGGCTACTCCCAGAATTCTCTCTTAGATGATGTATTTTTGCCTCGTTGTGCTATATATTCCAGTTGAATAATCCAGAATCTCACTTGTTTACTTCTTTAAAACAGAAGAAGTCCATAAATATAGAGGCAAAATTTTCTTGCTCTAATTGAAATTATATATTTGTTCATTAATTTTATTATTATTATTACTATTATTATTTTGGTACTGAGGATCAAACTCATGACTGTGCGCTTGCAGGGCAGGCACTTATGCCGTGGAGCTAAATCCCCAGCCCATGTTCATTAATTTTAAATAATGATACACGTATATATTCATGTATGCACACCTGTGTGAATATGCTGATAGTTGGATTATGAACTGATTCAAAATAAGCAATGAAAATGTATACATATTTATATGTGCTTCTCTCAAGTTTACCATTACATTAATAGTATTTCAGGATTTCCTGACACTTTAATAAAAAGTCTTCTGTTTCCCACTGTTTACATGTCATTGTAAGGTTAATTGACTGAAAGATTATTCCGTGCCACCTGCAGTAGTTTCTAAGTTGAAAGATCTCTCAGAAAAGTTCCATAATGGATTAGTGAACTGAAGGGACCCTGTTTGACTGGGGCAGTGAATTATAATTCACCGTCACACAGGCCATGTAATTTACTCTTTTGTAGCCTCAAGTAATCCTTTAAATTTAAAAATTATTCTGAAATTTTAAACTAAATGAGAAAGAACTAGAAGAATGAAAGAAAGTCATTTGAGTGATCACACTTTGGAAAAGGGATATTAGTACAGCAACAGAACTGTGTGCCTTCAGCAATGAGCTTTACTTCCTTCCTTGTGATAGAAGTAACATAAGATACTTACTCCTATCTGAAGGGAAGCACTCATCTCAAAACCTTGGTGAGTTTTAGTATGATCCTCCCTTGTTTTCTAACATAAGAGAAATCCTTCATGCAATTTATACAAAATTCTTGAATTTAGTATTATATAATTATCCAGTTGGATGTCCCATCTCTGTGAGGTTATAACTATGCTTGTAGTTACATTCATCATTGTAAGCCAAAATATACAGGTGAATAAAATCAAATGGAAGTATCAATCAATAGAAATAATACTGCATTATATCTGCATAGCTTTCATAAATGTCAATTTAAAAGGCACAATAAAATGAGTAACTTCTACTTTCATTTCTGGGAAAATGGGCAGAGATTTGTTCAGTTGGAGGCAGCAATAATTATTAGCCCTATCACGGGCATGAGCAGTCGGAATCACAGGTTCACCGAGGTCGCGCAGCGGGAAGGTGACTGCCAAGCCTCTTCAGCTGCCTGTGAAACCATTCAGTGGGAGCGGTTGGGAGGCCGGCTGCGTCCAGTTTAAAGTGTGCTTACCATGTTTTCCAAGATACACCCTAAAACCACTCTAAAGGTACCAATTCTAGTGAATTTTCTCCCCAGCTTTCATTGTAATTCTGATAAATCATCTGATGCCTTTGGATAAATTCTCTTTACAAAATTTCTCTTATTAGTTTTCCATGTTAGTGGAAGTAATCATTTAAATAGTTAATGTTTGCCTGCCCACTATGTTACTGGTTACTTTTACTTTTACCTAAACTATTTTCTATGTATGGGACTTGAGCTGTGCTGGAAAAATTTGTTACTAGTGTTGCAGAAATTAGGAAATTAAGACATTTTCAGTTGCTGTTTCAGCTATGCAGTTGAAATGGTGAAAATAATCAAGCACATTCTCCTACAAAACGTTGTCTATTTTGAATTGTGTTTCTTGTAGTTTTTCAACTGGAGGAATTTTACATTCTTAAAGTTAATGTTTCGCCATGTACAGTACCACACACTTGTAATTTGAGCACTCAGGAGACCGAGGAAGGAGAATTGTTGGGAGTTTGAGGCTAGCCTGGCTACAAAGTGAGTTCAAGGCCAGCCTGAACTCCATAGTGAGACCCTGCCTCAAAAACAAAGCGAAACAAAAAAAGTCAAAAAAAGTTAATGTTCCTTTTAATCACGTTGAACCATCTCTGAACTTGTTAATGATGATGAAATTTTACTGATATTGATTTAAGGATAATTGTTGTCCTTTAAAAAATACATTATGCTGATAGTTCAGGAACATATGAATTACATAAAAAAAGAGTAACATAAAAGTGAATTTATAGTTATGGAACTATATTACTTTAGTAAGAAGATCATTCTTAATTAGATTCTCTAACTACATGTGTAATATAATATAAAATTTATTTTTCAGTCCTCTCAATGACTTTGTAATTGTCTACTGCCATCTACTGGTTTAATCTCAGAACTGTCATGCTAATCACAATTTAGAGGTATTCTTGAGTTTAAGATCTGATACTGTGATTGGTGATTTTAATTTTTGTTCAATTTAGTGATTCTAAAATACTTAACAGAAGACTAGTTTAGATGTTCCTATTTACTATCACTTATAATTTCAACTCATAGGTAAGTTAGAATTCAAATCACACACATGGATTGCTTTGAATATCATCTTTACAACTTTGTACTGGTATCACCAATTATTTAGAATTTCTACTTCATTCCACAAAATTGTGATCAAAATTTTATGACTTTTCTCTGCTTTGTGGTTACTTGCACTACTAAAAGTGGATGATATCTTAAATATCTTAAAATAGTTCAATATCTAGTTGTAAAGTAATGGTAAGCAACACTATTATTTTAGTCAGAAATAATAATTACAAATAAGATTTTAACTTTGTATATTAAAATATAAATTATTTGTTGAGTACAAATTTCTATGTGTTACCAAACTTTGCTAATAAAATTGAACTTACAAAATTAGAATTTTGTTTTCAAATTAGGACTATTTTATTTTAAAAATAAGAATTCTGATCAGATTATCTGGAGACATGTATTTTATTCTTGTGTTTAAATTCTGTTAAATTATAGAGTTATTATTTTACTTCCCGTATGCATTATGTTTTTCAAGGCATTTCCCTGTATATTCTCTCATAAGTAGTAAGTAACATGGGAAACATTTCTCAAAAATGCTAAATGATGCTACCACTGCCTTTTAAATAACCGGCAATATTGAAGTTATCGCCAGAGGGTTATCTGATACTACTCTTAGTCAAACTTATAAACACACACAGCCTGCAGTATAATAAGCTATCTATACAGAAAAGTGCTTCATAAATGGATTTTATAATTATATTTTCCCTGTTGAAAATGCCTTTTTTATTACTACATTAGAAAGCTTCTCTCAAGTTGCAGAGAAAAGTATGACTTATTGGTAGGAACAAAATTGAGGCATTAGGGGAATAAAATATTACAGAAGTTAAAATTATAGCAGTACAGTTTGAAGATTTAAAAGGAGAAAGAAACAGCAGTTCAGGTACTAATAATAATGCCATGTGTGACAGATGAGATAAACTATACCTAGCAAAGGAGATATCACACTATGAAATTTCTTCTGCAGAAACCTTTGGTCCATCACGCATGTCTGTGCCTCTTGTTAACTTCACATGTACTCACTAAGGATGTGTTCACCACACCTTTACCTCTGCTTTCCAGTTCTCCTTGCTCTGTTCCTTTATTCTGGCCTTCTCAGGTTCCCATTATTACTGCAGTAAATTCCTTGCCAAGCCATTTTCCCAGCGCCCAAAGCTGGAAATGGAGGAAAGGCAGGGTGGGCTAGTTAACATTACAGAAGCTATTCATCTGTGAAATACTTCTTTGGAAACTTTACTCAAATTTCTCAAATCTTATGGGGTACAACTGTCATCACTGGCAGAATGTGAAACTGAATACTGGAGCTTTTCCATGAGCAGTCCAAGTTCACTGAACTAGTCAGTCTCAGAGACCAGACCCATTGCCAAATTTCCACATCATCTATTTTAAACTAAACAGATGAGAAAGATATGTAAGTGGATGAATGTCATCATATTTCAATGTCACTTTTTAATCAATAATAGTTTGTAGTCTTAGGCTTAAAATGTAATATTGTTTAAACATTAATGCTCCCTTATTTGAAAAGAGAGTAGATATAATAGTTACATTAAGGTCACAATGCAGTAAGGTGGGCCTTATTTTAATATGATTTGAAAATATTCCCGGTTGTAACTCCAAAGGCTCAGGTGTTAGATTTGTCTCCAGTGTGACAGTATTGAGAGTAATGGAACCTTTAGGAAAAAAGGCTTTGTGGGAGGTACTGAGGTCACTAAGCCTTTAGAAGTAAAGCCCTAGGAAAGAATTAGTGCTCATCTTGCAGAACAAGTTAGTCCTTGTGAGAGCAGGTTGCTGTGAAGTGAGACTGTATTGCAGTCCCTTCTTCATGAGGCTGCTTCTTTCCTTTCTGTTTTTCCACCACATTGTACCAAAACCAAAGAGCCCTCACCAGAAGCCAGACACACAACACTGCCAATATTGAACTTTCAGACTCTAAGACTATGAGCAAAATAAGACTGTGGTCTTTTAGTAAGTACCCAGTCTCAGATATTTTGTGACAGGGAAAAGTGAATAATAGAACTGGTGGCATTATAAAAAGAGATGACAGAGAGCAGATGACTGTTGGAATCACAGGTAACACAGGGAGAAACGCCATGTGACAGCAGAGGCAGGAATGAAAGCATTCAGCTTGCTTGCCAAAGAACGAAGCACCAATGACTACTCTTAGAAGCAGGGAGGAGTCCAGTGAGGATTCCGCCCATACTCTGAAGGAGCAAGGCCTTTTGATACCTAATACTGGGTTTTTAACTATACAACCATGAAAGAATAAATTTCTAATATATTAACCCACCTAGATGTGGCATTTTGTTGCAGCTCTATGGGAAATTAATATGCCTACCACCTTCTCAGACTCACAGAGATTCTGTCTCCCCTGTCAGACAGCCCAAGAATTTCCTTCCTCTGAGGGCTTCCCATTTCTGTCCATCACAGTTACATGCCATTGCCAAGAATAATTATATGCAAACAGGAAAAGCTGCTTTTGGAAATATGTAGCTTTTTACAACACATAAACTGTTTGAGTCATCCTTCCCCATTATGAGTTGAATTAAAACACATCTGTCCTGAAACGACTCTCCACATGATGCCATTATGCAGTTATCTTGACTTTCTACACCCAAATGCACAAGACACAACTATTCCATCTTGAGTGCAAGCTACAAAGTTATACAAGGGCAGTGATCTCTCTTCTCCCCTCCCCTCCCTTACCCTTCCCTCTCCTCTTATCTTCTCTCGTCCCCTCCCTTTTCCACTCCTCCCCTCTTCTCCCCTCCTGAGCCTCTCCATTGCTCTCTTCTCCTCTCCTTTCCCACTACTGTCACTATGCACTGAGAACTCGTAATAGACCTTCCTTTCTATCCTGCCATTGCTGTTTATTTTTCTGCTTTTTCTTTCTTTATTCCTTTCCAGAGATATAATTTAATTTCATCTTACTTCTGAACCTTAGTCTTGAAGTCATTCCTCTCAAAGACTAGAAGTAAGAAAAATATTCCTAACTATTCTGTAACTTGATCTCCTAAAACATTTTTTTTCATGTATGTTAGGAATTTGGCAAAATATATCATTACCATGGGTAATATCTTAGTTACTTTTTCTCATTGATGAGACAAAATATCAAAACATTCACAAATTAAAGGAGAAAACGTTTATTTTGACTCTCAGATTGTAGTTTTCAGTCCCTAGTCAGCAGGGAGAAGCAATTCCTGGCTGGGCAGGCAGAAGGCAACAAGCCCTTAAGCATGAGCCTGCCTCTCACTTTGATCCCACCCAGACTATAACATTTGGGGTGATGCCTTCCACACCCAGTGTGGGCTTCTGTTTTCAGGAAATCCATTCAACCACACCGAGAACTATGTTAATTCCAGTCAGTGGACTAATTTATTACCATATAACCTTAATCCTAGTATCATATACATTAGATCCACTGAGCTCCAAGTAGCCCCACCTATGTATGAGTTTATGCAGCTTGTGGGAGGGGAGGGGTTGGGTATGGGATGAGCTAACATAAACCATAGCAAGCAGTTTGTAAAGACTTCAAAATGCATTCTTGAGTCTCACATTGAAATAAAAATCTAGGAATATTTTTTCTTTCCTTTCTTCCTATTGAATCTGGTAGATTCTTGTAATATATTAATATTACCAATTACCAATTATAGATTTACTCTCATTCTTTTCTTCAGTGAAAAACTCATTACCATGATATTTTTCATTTATAGGTAATATATTATTGAATAAATCTATTGATTAGTTTCAGTGAAACTGTGGATATGAGGATTAAGTGTACCATTGTTGGTAGTATAATTTTTCATTTAGAAGAAATCTGCACTACAGGAAATATTTTAGATTTTTAGTCTTTGCTTACCTTAGAAAAATCCAAACTAGATTATTTTTAGTACAGGAGCAAAATAAATCATCTTCAAATAATTTGAAAAATATTATAAATATTCATGTAATTAAGATATTACAATATCTTTTTTACATCTATTTTCATAATTTTTCCATTTCAAAGCTGTATTTTTATAATATAGTATTTTTATGGTTCCTATTTATTTTTAGTGAGTGCATTATAGTATGCCATTGAAAATTCTGAAATTTAAAGGAATGCTTTTCTTTAAATGACAATTTTTTTAAAAATTAAATTTTGCAGAAGACTATGATTGATTGGCTTAGGAATTTTCCTGTTGAATAAATGAATGTTCATCATATCTCTGTCAATGCAGTTAGCTTTGTAAATTCTTAGGAGAATAATGTCCACTATTAAGCACCATGCCATATGTTTTTTGACTTTCTAAATGTTCATAGAATTGGAAGCAAATAAGAGTTGAACAGATGAGACAAATAATAGGTTTTGTTTGCCTCTGTTGTAAAACTACCTTAGACAATTAAACAACTATACAATTATTTGTTGTTGTGCTCAATAAGTGGATATATTATAATAATATATTATTATATAATAATAAAGATTATAATATTATAATAAAGATTATGATAATAAAGATTATAATATTATAATAAAGATTAAAGAAGTCCAAAACGTCTAAATTCTAAATATAGGTTGCTAAATCATCTTTAAGATAGTGGTGGATGTTGAATTCAGTTTACATGAAAATTTCAATTAGAATAGGCATTAAACCAGGTGAAAATATCAAGATTTTTGTACTGAGATTACATATATAGAAGCCTTTGACTTTAAGCCACACTGATTGAAAGAACAAGGGATAGTTCTTTGCAGAGAAAAGAGCAGTAAATATTTGAGCAGACTCAGTAACAGCCCTTTACATTGTTGTCATCCTTATTATGGCAAGCAAAAAGAATAAAAAGAAATGAAATATTGAGATTGATTTATGAGAGTATAAGAGTACATAAAGTTTAAAATAATATTTTCTACCATTTTTATGTTATACGCCGACATAGTTGCAAATAGATTGGAACTATGAAATAATATAAATATGAATATCATACAATGAACATTGCAAATACTTTTTATGAATTTGGTTCTAAACTTGCTTTTCCTACAGAATCATTTTGTTTCTAAATTATTTTCATTAACTAAGTAAAAATGTGCAAAAATCACTTTGGATTATATTTGATCAATGTGATGCTTCTGCAGCTACTGTAAGTGTAGAAAAATTATTTTTAGTGAATCTTTAGATGGTCTTATCTAATGACTCTTATCTAATGACTCTTGCCTTTGTACTAGATTTCGCCAGTCTTCACCCACATGAAGAAATAACACAGATCTGTCTTACTTTTACTTTGCAACACGAGCTATAGTACTTCCAAACAGATTAACACGCACACATTCACACATACACACCCACACACAGGCGCGCACACCCACACATACATTCACACTGTTGAGTAATGAAAACTTTGTTACAGAAATTGACAAATAAAATTAAAGCAATATCCAATTTATGTCTTCTATAATCTTCAGCTGGTCAGTGAAGATTTGGCATAAATATTTATTAGCTACTTTATTAAATAACAGGATTATGTTATGAAAACAACAACAACAACAAAAAATTGAGAAAATCAAAAGCTTCAAAGGAGTCAACCCCCTAATGCAATTGCTTTGGTGTATTTCTAGATGATTATCAATTCTACATATGTTAAATTTTTTAATAGTAATTATAATAAGGGCTGGTTGGGGATGTTTCTCAGTGGTATTTGCTTGGCATGTGCAAGACTCTGGATTTAAATGCCAGGGACTCAAAAATATAAATCAATGATGTAATAGTAGTAATCTTGATGTATACAGATTTTGTTCTGCAATTTCTAAGTTGTTACATGATTGTTTAATTTTTCTATATTAATTTGAATATCTGCATTATAAATTACCTGCCCACCCTTCTAAAATTCACTAGTATAATTACAGCATGATCTTCTGCATATATATATATATAAAATATATAATATATATATACATGCATACATACATACATACATATATACATATACTTTTCTTTGGATAGACTTGATTAAAATATAGTTGCTAACCTACACAAAGAAACATACTTAAATTTCTAAACCCAAATTTCTAAATTGCCAACTACAATGGGACTAAATTATTGTTATGAAAAATTGTCATTTTCCAATCATTATTTATTTGCTATACAAATGATATCTATCAGCAATAAAGTAGTTACCTAATTTGATTAATTTATTTAAATACTTCCTCTCAGAAACAATAGTTTACTTTTAGTGTAAGGCAAAATTTATCCAGATAAAATTGTCTTGAAGACCATATACTCTGTGAGCATCTAAATTTTAATTGTTTGATAGCTTTAAATGAAATTTAAAGCCTTCACTATCATTATTGCAATGAATCAATTCTTTTAAATAAATAGTGTCACATGTTTTTGATCAATGGTTGCACCATCTCTGTGAAGAATAAATTTTAATAAAAGCAAGGTTATTCATAATAGCAACATCAATTAATTTTTAATGACTGTAAAATGTCAGAATATTTATAGACATTAATTTTCACATGCATTATTATATGCATGTCACACAAGCCTCAGAAATAACTATTGTATTTTAGTGCTTTTAATTAGTGCATATTATTTTTATAAAATTAGGTTCCAATATGATATTTTCATATTCTTAACGTATTTTAACCCTCTCCATCTCCCATTATCCTCCATTATATCCTCTAGCCTCTTCCCCTTAATCTCTTTCTTTTATCAAACAGTAGTTTCCTACATATTTTCATAACATATTTTAAAGATTGTGAAAATAGTCATTAGTGTGTTTAAGTGATGTGGCCAAAGTCACCAGCTGGTAAGATGTCAAGCTGAAATTAAGATCCAGATAAGTTGAACTACAAGACTGACATTCTTTTTACTTATTACGGTAAATA
>PVJX010043677.1:0-13561 GCA_004027295.1 Dolichotis patagonum
GGTCTCAGCCAGTGCGCTGATGCCACTGCAGAGGACAAAGGACAAGACAGCCAGCTCTCCAGCCAGTGACCCAGAGCCCAGGCCTCGGGGCACAGGGGGGCTGCCAGGGCATGGAGGAAGCCAGGGCTCTATCTCCCAGGCCAGCAGAGAGCCAGGCAGCTCCAGGCCGAGCTGTGCCCAGGAGGACGCCCCAGGTGTAGGAAGGAGGAACCGGAGCGAGCTGGTGTGCAGGGTGGCTATGTGCCGTGTCCTGTGCAGGCTGGGCCAGGAGGGAGGGCAGAGGCCTCCCGTGAGTGGCCTTCAACAGCAGGCCACCCAGGCGGCGGCTTCTGCTCCAAGGGCAGGGTGTGGGTAACACCAGCCCTCTGCCTGTCCCTGGGCAGCTGGGCTGTAGGAGGCTGGGTGTGAGCTGCTGTGGTCACCAGGGGAGGAGATGGCTTGGGGCTCCAGGCAGCCCAGCCGGAAGTAAAACAGCCGGACTGGGGACCAGTGGGGATGGAGGGAGTGGAGGTGTCCAGGGTCCCCCAGGTTGCACAGTCCTGAAGTGGGGAGGAAGTCAGCCTCCAGGACCTCGATTCTCACTCAGGTTCCTCCCTCAGAGGCCGACTGGGGTTCGGCTCAGGGCAGGAGCCTGTGGGTGGGTCCATAAGCTCAGACCTGCCCTGGAGGCAGAGCAGGGCTGTCTGATACCGGACATAGAAGCCCACAGCCGCAGGGTCAGCTAGTGGGGGCATTCAGGAGAGTCCAGCTGTGGGTGTCGGGTGCCTTGCCTGCACTTTTCCCAGAGCCGACACTTGGGGTGCATGTGTGATGCAAGGCTCCCTGCAGCTCCCCAGGGTCATTTCCTTAGGAGGTGCACTGCCTCCTGTCCCCATGGGGAGAGCCCCAGTGGAGGGGAGCAGTGTCATGGGGTACCGAGCTCAGGAGGGTGCAGCAGAGATGCTGGGAAAAGCAGGACCCAGTGGGTGGGGTGGGAGAGCCTCCTCCAGGGACAGAACCATCACTAGCTGCTGGCAAGACCCCCCAAATCACAAGCGCTCCTCCAGGTAACCCCTGGCCTGTGCTTCCGGTCCTCTGGTGGTTTGGGGTGGGAGCCTAGCTCTGGCCAGTGAGTTCCCAGCCAAGGAGACGGAGGTCTTTGGAGCTGGAGCAGTGGTCAGGTGGAGCCCTGGGCAGGACAGAACCCTAGGTAGAAGGCAGACAGGCCACATGAGGGGGACCTGGGGGATGCTTGTTACAGCGGCCTGGCCTGGCCTGGTCTGACTATGCATGCGTCTCTCCCAGTACACAGAGGCAGTAGTCCCCAGGGGAGGACAGGGCTGATCTGGGACACTGCACTTTATGCACTAAGCATCTGGCACGTTCAACAGGCAGAGCCAGATCTCCACCAGGACTTGGGGTTGGCCACTGTGTGACTGGGAGGGTCACCCAGCCTCAGCCTCCTCATCTGTGGCAAGGATCTTTCCAAATACGATAGTGTGGCTTCACGCCCCACGCAGGTGCACAGAGGGCAGGGGCTGCGGGCTACAAACCTGTGGCCCTGCACAGGTGACCGGGGTTGGGCCTGAAGGTGGCAGTGGCTTAATAAACACAGGTTTGCCCCCAGGGACCTCAGTCTGCACTGAGGGATGGGTTTCCTCCCCAGGAGGCAGAGGGAGGGGCGTGCTCACATTTACATCACCCCGGTGGATTGTGGGGCCCCTGGGCTGCACTGGGTGGGGCAGGAGGGCAGGCGGTGTGAGATGCCAGGCCATGGAGCAGGCAAGGCTGCTGCAGAGGACTGGGCTGAGGGTGCAGAGCAGGGCCTGGGGGTGTCAGGAGGTGGGGAGCCCAGCTCAGCACAGCCTCGGGACAATGTCCTGAAGACACCCCCACACAGGGATGGACAGGTGGGGGCAGGGACCCTGCACCTGCACCTCGGTGCTCCCACCACATGCACAGGGACTGTCACATTCCTCACCACTACCATGGGGACTCCTATGGAGCCCCAGGCTGCCCATGAGGCCTCCTCCACCTTCCAAGTTGGACGCCACCAGTGCAGATACCTCCGGGGTACGAGTTCCAGACCACCCTCCCCTGGGGCGGGGTGGGGGTGGGTCATAGGGACAGAGGCTGTCACTGCCTGGCATCGTGGCAGAGGACTCGGGGTAGACCAGTTGTCTGGCCACCTTGGGGCAGCAGAACTGCATTTGAAGGGGGTTGGTGCTGGTGTACCCCGCTGTCATGTCAGCTGTCAGTCAAAAGGGTTTAAACATCAGACCCCAAAGATGCCAGGAAGTGTGGTGTGGAAAGGCCACTCCATGCGCCTGCTTTAAAGCAGGTCCGGGGCGCCCCTCTGGGTCTGGCTGCGCTGCAGTAGATCGAACCCTGCCCCCAGGGTCCAGCGCCCTGGCCCACAGAGGGGGCGGCTGGAAGGTGACCTGCAGGAGCCTGCTGCCTCACCAGCACAGGGGAGGGAAATGTTGGCTTCAGGGTTCAATCAAGTTCAAGGCGGCTCAGGGTGAGCAATCTGGGAGAAAAACAGCGAACACAGACCTTGGACCCAAGGCCTTTCTCCGCCTGGACTCCCTCCCACCCCACAACGTGGACCTTGCGGCCTGGGGGAACCAGCTCTCTGCCGCCATAAGCATGTAAGAGCAAACTTAATAAAGCCAGGAGTGACACCAGATGTGACGCTTCCATTCCGCACTATCGGCCCTTTTCTGTCACAAGGCATGTGAAATGCAAGGAGTTATTGTTATAGCAACAAAAAGAAACGACTTACGGGTTGGTTACTGATTGATTGAACAGTGCTTAGGGGAAAACAAGAAAACTGAAGGGACCCGGCCTGGGTCTTACTGCTCCTTTCTGCCTCTGGTTTTATCGTGAACGGCAGAATCCCCTGCACTCTCCAGTGAGTGGCAGCACTGTGACCGCCGCGCTGCACATCTTTGAATTCCTGTAAGCTATGGTGGTGGAATCCGAATCTGTGTGAGATTTCACGGGACACAAATGCAGGGAGGGAGGCATCACCTGGCATCTGAATGCTGGGAAATTATGCTGCCAGCATATGCAGACTGGTCAAAGCGGTGCTGTTTGCATTCCTATCCAAAGTTGACTTGTTTTGTTTTACATTTTGAGACACGGTCTCACCATGCAGTTCAGGCTGGCCTTGGGCTCACTGTAGCTCAGGCTGGTCTCGAACGTGCAGTGATCCTCCTGCCTCAGCCTCCCGAGTGCTAGGATTATAGGCGTGAGCCACCACACCTGGCTACCCAGAGTTGACTTTTAAAACACAAATCCTGCCAAGTGTCCTTCCGTGAGGGACTGAGCTTACAGTAGCGATAAATTCAGATGTTCCCAAAGCTGAGGGAGTAGCTCAGGGGTACAGCACACGCGTAGCAGCAGCAAGGGCCTGGGTTCAATCCTCAGCTGCCCCAGGAAATCAGCACAGGGCAGTAAACGATGATCAGGCCTGTGTGACAGAGAGGAGGCTTCCTTCTCCGTCTCACCAGAGGCTGAGATGGCCACGTGCAACAGAAATCAGAGGGCTCCAAACTCTCTTGGTGGGCTGGGGATACAGCTCAGCACACAAGTGCCTGCCTGGCAAGCGCAGGGTCCTGAGTTCCAGTCCCAATACCAAAAAAAAAAAAAATCTTGGTTTCCTCACTGCCTCACCAGCCCAAGGTCGTGTTAGCCGGGCCGCACACAAGCAAAGACAGTTCTGATTCTTGGCCCAGAAAACGGCTCTTACCAGCAAGCTGCAGCCGGGCCAGAGGGAGGCTGGCTGCTTAGGCAGGGAAGGAGCTGTCACTAGCTGCACTCTTACGCCTGCTCCATGTCCTCATCCATTCAAAATGTTCCCCTTTCACGGCCATTTTGACTCTGGGGAAGAGCCAGAGGTCGGCACCCAGGACCAGATGGGTGAGCAGGGAGGAGAGGACACAGCACTGTGGTCTGAGGACCCACCCTTTCTGTGGGATGGCACGTGGCAGTGCAGTCACTGTGGTTTTGACCACACATGGCAAGGATGCTCAGGAAGGAGGGCTCTGGGCCTGTGAGGAAGACAGGGTGAGTGTGTGCTAGGCAAGGGGAAGGTTGTGAACGGGACTCGGGCACTGTGTCTTTTTATTCAATGTGATATATTTTAAAATGTAAACGTCTGCCATGTTTTCCAGTTGCCCCTTCTGTTTCGTGGTTATCTTTAGCCCAACTAAACACACGAAAGACTGTCCTGGGTTCACCTGCCTGTCTCTGCCTCGCCCCAGGGAAACTTGTGTCCCAGGCTCAGCCACGTACAGGTCTCCTCTGGGGTATTTTTTCTGTGTTGACAGAAGACGCTAACTTGGCGATCTGGTTAACAGGGATGCTTTGGATGGTGAGAAATAAAAAATTCAAATTAGTAGCCCGGCATGGTGGTGCATACCTGTAATCCCAGTATTTAGGAGGCTGAGGCAGGAGGATGCTTGCAAATTCGAGACCAGCCTGGGTTACAAAGTGAGCTCAGCGCCAGCCTGAACTGCATAGTGAGAACCTGTCTCAAAAAGACAAAAACAAAAAACAAGTTAGTTTAAATAATGGAAAAATCTGGGGGCATTTTTAGCTGAAGTCCAGAGGTGAGGGAGGCTTCAGGGCAGGCTTGATTAGAGCTCTGCAGGGTCACCAAGGACCCGATTTCCTGGCCGTCTCTGCTTCGTCCCCAGCCTGGACCCCCATCCTGGAGCCAGGACGGCTGCCTATGATGGAGTCCAGGACTCACTGCCCGAAACACACCCCTTCCGGCTTCACTGTCCCCTGCTCAGGTCCTTGAAGCCCCTATGCCCGGAGGAGAAGGAAGGCGACACAGAGAGGAACTGGACAGACGGGCCTGGGTTACCCCTCCATCATGACCTCTGTCCCCCCATTACCTTCTCCACTGGCGTAAGCACTGGCGGTCCGGGCAGGAAGAGCGCCCCGGGAGACCCGGCCCAGCCAGCTGCGTCCTCTGACAGCCTGCGTCGGGCCGCCTGTGGCACTGCCGGGTTCCTGTCCCCATCGGTTCCGCGCACCACGCACGGTTCCATGTGCGCCCTGGCTCGGTGCCCTCTCCGCAGGCGCAGATGTCACCCGAGGACCTCGCCTCACTTGGCACAGCCCCAAGGCGGGCGAGCGCCCCACTCACCTTGCCAAGGGCTGGTAGGGCGGGGCCAGGCCAGGTGAATGCGGGCGGAGCCAGGTGGGCGGGCGCGGGGTCAGTGAGTGCGGGCGGGGCCATGTGGGGCGGGGGTCCGTGGGCGTGGGCGGAGCCAGTGGGCGGGGGGAAGTGGGCGGGGCAGGGTTAAGTGGGCGGGGCGGGGTCAGGGAGTGCGGGCGGGGCCGGGCGAGCGCGGGCCTCCCGACCAGGTGCTGCGCAGTGGCTGGGTGAGTCGGGGTTCATGGGCGGGCAGGACTGGGTTCCGCGCGGCCCGCAGGGCTGGCTGCCCAGATGAGGACCAACGCCGGCCCCGGGCCTGTCCCCTCGTCCCCTCCCTTCTCCTGCACCCCACTCTCGCCTCCTCCCGCCCGTGGCGCTCTGGGCTGGGCTGTGTGCGCCCAGACTCTCGGGTCCCCAGTCCCTCCCCCGGGACACTGGGATCGCTCCGGTCAGAGCACGTCTGGGGCCTCGGCTCCTGTCCTAGAGGCGGACGGCTTCGTTCCGCCGCACAGAGGGGGAAACTGAGGCAAGGCAGTGCCGCGCCGCTGCACACGGGGGCGCGGACACTCCCGCTCCTTGGGGGGTGGGGAGCCAGAAGGTCAGGTCCGCGCCCAGACCGTGGCCCCTCGGAACCCGGCGCTTTGGAGCCGGTGCGGGCTGCTTTCGCTTTTCCCAAACCAGTGCGGGGGGAGGGGCGGAATTCCTGGTTCTCAGGTGGCCCACGGGGACAGGGGCGGGGTCGGGGCCGCCCTTCTGGTGGCAGGGCTGGAGGTGGTCTGCAGGGCCGCGCAGGTCCTTCCGCCGGCCTGTGAAAAGCAGGGTGACGTTTGTCCAGGTGAGGACGGAAATAGCCTTGGGATGACCTCTCGCTGTTTCGGACATGGCCTGGGTTCCTTTGATTTGTGCTTTCTGTGAAGAGCCGGTCAGTGGCCACCACCCCCCCGCATGGTCCCCGTCCTCTTGCCCAGAGGTTTCTGGTCTCTGTGGGAGAAGGGGCTTTCCAGAGGCAGGGGGCTTCCTAGGGGAGGCGCTGGGAGGTGGGGGGGGGGCGGGAAGGGTGTGGCTCTTGGTGGCTGGAGATGGTGGAAGTGCCCCTGCGTGCGTCACAGGTGGGGTGTGTGGCACTGTGGGCAGGGAAGGTCCTAGAGTCACTGAAGTGTGCCCAGCAAGACTGTAAAGTCTGGGGACTTCGCAGGTGGCATTTACTAGGCCACACCCAGCTGGTCTTGGGTGCTGTGAACTTCCAGGTTAAAGGACATGAACGGCTCAGTCACCTGGGGATCCCCGACCTGAGCTTCTCAGCACACTAACCTCTAACCCATTCCCTGATCCCACCCTCCAGTCACCGATGGAGAAACTGAGGCACAGGCAGCGCAAGGGAGGGAAAGCCACAGAAGTGCAGAGAGCTGGTGTCACCAAGAAGGTCATCTTCTGCCATCACACCTGGCTCCCAGGCAGGGACCATCACTGTCCCCTTTCACAGATAAGGAGACTGAGGCATGAGGGTGTCATGTGGCCAGCTTTCTGTAGCCATGGTGTCTAACCCTTTGCACCCCCGGTCAGCTGCGTGTTTGGTGTTACAAGAATTGGAAATTTTCCTAAGCATAGAAAGCTGATGTTTTCCATTTCTTTCTGGATAAACTAATTCTTCCTTTCAATTCTTTAATTAAAGTTGGCACCCAAGGGAGACACACTGGGTGTCTGGAGCCTCCCTCACCCCCAGGGGTGCTTTGGAAGGGAGCCCTCCTGGGGATGGTCTTGAAGGTGCCTCTCGACCGCAGATGGCCACTGTGAGCTGGTGTCCTGCCCCAGCCGTCTCTCCCTGGGGTCTCCTAGGAACTTCCGGCAAGCAGCACATTCTGTCCAATTTCCTGGTCCCTGAATCCAGAGGACCTGGCCTAGTGACCCCCAAATCACTTCTCTGACTCTTGGATTGGTTTCTCTGCTCATTCGTGGGCGTGGGCGTGAGCTCATTCGTGGGAGCTTTAGCCAACGCTCCTCATGGAGTCACAGTGGGGCGCACAGCCCGGACCCCTACCTCCTGGTTGTGTGAATCTTTTTTTTTTTGGTACCAGGTACCAGGGATCAAACTCACTACCTTGAGCTTGTCAGGCAGGCGCTTAAGCCACTGAGCTAAATCCTCGGCTGGTTGTGTGAATCTTAACGAGTGCTATCGGCTCTGCAGTTCGGTCTCCTTGTCCCTGGGTGGGGACAGCATTAAACCCCAGGGCATCACGGCACAAGCCAGTGTTCTCTCGTGCAAGGGCAAGGCCTGCCCCTGTGAGGGCACCATCGTGCGTGGTCAGACCTGAGGCGGTGAGGCCTGGACACAGCCTGTGTCCTCCAGGTTGGGGGCCAAGCGGTTCCATTCCTTCTAGAGTAACTCTCACCTGGGGGAGGGGGAGTGCAGCTTCGGCGCCTTCCAGGAACTGGTCGGGCAGGTGAAGTTTCCAGAAACTACCCCGAGGGACTGGATGTAGGGACTGGACTGTCTCCTCCTGGACATTAATTAAAGCAGCTGGAGGAGACAAGGGAGGGGGCGCTGTCTGGGCTGCGGGTTTGCAGGGGTTGGTTTCTGCAGGAGGCTGAACCCCTGGCGTCCTGGGGGGCTCACGGATGCCTCCTCTTGAGCCTTGTGGGAAGTCAAAGTCTAGAGCTGGGGGAGGCGCTCTTAGGACACCGAGCCCGTTACAGGGAGGGTTTTTTTTTTTTTTTTTAATTTTGGAGAATGTCAGGGATTCACAGGAGAGCAGGATACTCACTGCAGCCGGGCAGCTTTCTCCAGCCTGGGCGCACCCCACTGCTCACCCCTCCAAGTTTTAGAGCAGTTCCCAGACCTCACACTGCCCATGTCCTGCAGCGCAAATCCCTGTTTGTTTTGGGTTTTAATTCTTCCCCCAGCTTTGTTAAGGTGTAATTGGAAAATGAAAATGGTAGCTATTTACAGGGTACCGTGTGACGTTCTGATCCAGGAGGACTTGGCGAAAGGGCAAATCAGGCTCACACAGGCTGACGCCCTCTGTCTGTCTGTCTGTGTCTGTCTGTCTGTCTCTTTCTCTCAGACAGCTCTCCTTGTGTAGCCGTACATTTGGAGTGTGCCCACTTTTCCTTGTGATGCCCCAGGTGGCTTCATTCAGCCCCGGCCGTGGCTCAGGCATGGGAGGACAGGGCTGGTGCCCATTTCCTGGCTGTGTACCTGGGAGGTCTTGGCTTGGGTCACAGAGCTTCTCAGAACAGGTCCACATCCCGAGAGGCACTGGGTGGCCTGGACTCCTTGTAGGACCTGTGGCACTCATCTTTCCAGTGACACTGGGGTAAAGTCTTCATTGGCCTGGTCTGGGTGCAGCAGATCTTTCTGTAAAGCAGGGTTTGCAGGTCACAGTTGAGTTGATCGAGCCCCAAGGATGTGATTTCAGTTCCCAAAGAGGCCAGATTTGCATTCAGCCTGAATTGGGAATTGGAGCTCAGTCAAGGATGAAGATAAAGCCTACCTTGGCTGGTCCTGTAGGTTCCAGGCAGAAAAGACCGTGGCACATGCAAAGGGACTGGGGCGGGAGCAGGTGATGTTTCTGCAGGGCACAGGTAAAGGGACAAGGTTCCTGGAGTGTAGCAGCACCAGGCTTGGCCATAGGAATTGAGTTTTGTCCCAGGAGTGACAGGGAGCCCCAGATGTACAGAGGGTTGCTTTGGTAGGCGGCCGGATGGTGGGGTATGTGGATGGGGAGAGGTCTGGGCCTGAGACCAGGGCTGGCTGCGCACTGGGACGAGGGCACCCAGCACATGCTGCAGACCTGGGCGAAAGAGCTGCTGAGCCCAGGGGAGCCCCGTCCCCACCTGGCAGAGGGCAGCTGGGCAGCAGGGCAATCTGTAAGTAACAGACATCCGAGCTCTGGGGTGGGCTGGGGAGGGTTTGGGGGTCAGGTGCGGCTTGCTCAGGTGTGAAGAGGCCCTGCCTTCGCTGGGGCCACTGGCTCTTCAGGGAGGCCGTGGGGTAGCTGCAGCCGTCCAGGCCACATCTGCATGCATGGCTGCTTGGACAGACTCCTCCTGTGGACGCTTCAGAGAGCAGGTCTTCCTGTCCAGATGCAGCTGGAGATCTTCCTGGTGCCTCGGGACCCAGAATGAACCCATCCCAGTGGCCAAGGAAACTGCCCCGTGCTGACTGGCTCGGGCTTGCGTCCCCAGATGTTCCTTAGAGAGGGGTCATTGGATCCTTCTGGCCCTGTCAGGCTGGCCTTGGAGCAGTGTGCATGTGTGTGTGTGTGTGCGTGTGCATGCGTGTGTTCAGTGCCTCGTAGGTGTGAGGTGCCCGCGGGAGCAAGCGCCTAGGGATGAGGGTCCTGGAGGGATGGCCCTGGTCTTCGTGCGCCCAGAGGCTGGGCGGGAGCCCCAGGTTGTGACATTGGTCTCTCTGAGCCACAGGAGAGCCAGTGGCCTTAGCAGCTTAAGAGACCCCTGCGCCCTTTCAGAGTGCCTGGCCCTGGGGTCTGTGACCAGTGCGTGCAGTGGCCCTGGGCAGCTGTTTGACCATCGTGTCCCTTTTGGTTCTGTCATCCAGGGTTGTGCCCATCACCCTTCCGAGGCTCCCATCTCACACCCGGCCAGCGCTGGTGACCTCGTGGCGCTGGTGCTGAGGAGTGGACAGTGTGTGTGCAAATGATCCATATCACTGAGACAAAGGGTGCAAGTTGCTTGCTGCAGGGTCTGCCTGGGGCCCCTGCCATCTAGCCAGGGAAACCCCATGTCCCAGGAATCAGGGGCTCACTAGAAGATCCTTTCCCCCAGTCCTCGGAATATCAGGCCAGGGTGACATGTGACCCTCCTCCTGTCCCCAGGGCTGAGTCCTGAGCAGGGTACAGTTGCTGCTGTCACCCTAGCCCTTCCACTGGGCACCCTGTCTGTTGGATTCGCCACTAATCTGCCCGCAGTGAGGAGGTGTTAATTTGTAGCTACCGCATTAAGATAATTGCTGCGAGGGTCTATTTGTGTAATGTGCAAATATATTTTTACAGCAACAAACCATTTTGCTATGAATTATAAATAGAGCAGTTGGGTGATTTGTAACCTGTTTTGCATAGCGTGCACCGTGCAGGCTGCCATGCTCAGCTCCGGTGGAGGCCTGCGGTCAGCCCCACCATGCAGATCCCCAAATGCTGGGGACTCCTGGGCCCCTGTGTCAGGCATTGGGGGTCAGAGTGGCCGTGAGAACCAGTAAGGCAATGGGGGGTGGTGAGGCAGGTTGAGGGTGGTGGAGCTTCTGCCCAGAAAAAGGTTTATTTGCAGTGTGCGGTCATTGTCACCAGGCTCCTGGGGCGAGGGCCCGGCTGGGCTCCCAGGAGCTGTGTGAGCTCCGTCCTCATAAAACCTTTAGCTGCTGGGGACAGACAGAAACATTAGCCAGCGGATGGCGAGATAAGAGTACGCTCCTCCCTGGCTGAGAGCGGCTGGAATCGGACCTCGGGTGCCAGGAGTATGGGGCACCCGGTACACACTGGGGTAGAAAGGGCCTCCTGAGCGGAGGTTGGGAGGATGCACAGTGGGCCTGCAGATGAGGGCTGTGGGTGATTAAAAAATCTACACTGGGGGCCGGGCTGTCTGCAGCTCAGCGGTAGAGCACTTCTCTATTGTGTGCAAGGTCCTGGGTTCCAGCCCCATCACCACAAATACCTGACGTGTGATCAAAATGTACGGTGAAGGTTAAAATACAGTAAAACATGCACTGCCGTGAACCCCGCCTCGGAATCCTCTCCTTGGCTTCCACACTCGTCCCATCGTTCTTGCTGCTTTCTGAAGCAGTTCTGGAAGTGCTCTTTCCTGAGGGTCTCTGTGAGGTGTGATGAGGGGCGGTGAGGGGCTGGGATTTAGCTCGGTGACACAAGCGCCTGCCTGGCAATCACAAGGTCATGAGTTCGATCCCCAGTACCACAACAAAACAAAAAAGCTATGGTGACTGCTCCTGAGCACCAGCCAGCACACAGGTAGCAGCAGCCTCGTGAAAACGGGGCGCCGTGCCCTCGTCCACCTTATTCATCGGATCTGACGCCATGCGAGTTCTGACTTCCCCAAAGTCAAAGACCATGAAAGGGAAACATTTTTCCTTGGTACCAGGAATTGAACTCAGGACATTGTGTTTGCCCGACAGGCGCTTTCGTCTCTGCACTGTCTCCCGGCCCTGGAAAATTGTTTGAATGGACCCAGGACGTTGAGGCCGGCTGGGGAGGAAGCGCAGTGCTGGGAGGGAGCCCTTCGGCCACCCCTGGCTCGACCTTAACACGATCCCAGGTGTCCCTGGGTGACCTCAGGGTGCTGCTCTCCCCAAGGAACAGGCTCCGGTATTGGGTGGGGACCTTCTGGGGCCTCTCGCTGTGCTCCACGCCACCCAGTTTAATGCTAATCTCACTCACACCCCCCCCAGTGTATGAGGACTGACGTTCACCGAGCACCCGGACATCTGTCCCCCAGCTGGTCTGAGTCATACGAGGGTCCACACAGGCCGCAGCCTGGGGCAGGCACAGTTCCCGGGCCCTCCCGTCAGCCTGTGCCTCACTGCCTGGGCTCCTGTGGGGACAGACGCTGCCCCCTGCAGCTCCAGGGTCCTCTCTGTGACTCGCACTTCCTTCTGGGGCCAGGGGAGGGGAGACAAGGGCTGCCGCTTCACTGTGCTCCCCACAGAGGACTGCAGGAAAGTGGGTGCCTGGGTTCCCCTATACTCCCCTCCCACCCAGTGCCAAGGCGGAGCCTGGAGATGCCTGGCGCGCTCCTGCCAAGTGTGCGAATTTGGAAACAAAGAGCTCCGTCCGTGCCTCCTGAGAGAGCTATCGGACACCGGGTTTAGGGTTTGTGAAGGAAAAGGGGGCATCCCGTCCTGCTGTTTGGTCCCAGCAGAGGTGGGAGCAAAGCCTTCCACCTCAGAGGTCGCAGGCTCCCCGGCCCTGTGCCTGCTGTGTGGTCCCCAAGGTGGCCACTGGCCTAGGGCCTCCTCCGGCCCTCACACTGTGTTCCTGGGCTGTTTTTGTTTTCGGGGAGCAGGGGCACCATGCAGGGAGGGGAGGTTGTCAGGGTGGTTCACCCCAGTGGGCAGGGGCTCCTCTGAGGCCTGGAAGCAAGGAGGTCACCTGGGAGGTCACCTGCGTCTTAGGGAGGAGGACTGCGTCCAGCGGGACCTGCTGTCCCCAGGAGTTGGTTTTCAGGCTGTTCGGTGACGTGTAACAGGTTTATCCTTGGCAAAAGCCACCGCGGGGCACTGGGAGCACTGGGGTGGGGGGCATTGGAGGCTGTGGCATCCCAAAAAGGGGCACCTCCTCTGCCTGGCCTGGGGTTTGGTTTGTCAGTTTTGCAAGGCAGGCGCTTATGCCACAGAGCTAAATCCCCAGCAGGTTTGTCAGTTTTGGATGATTTTGGTTTTGATTTTTACTTTTTCTTTTTTGCTCTTTTTGAGATAGGGTCTCGCTATGCAGTTCAGGCTGGTCTTGAACTCACTTTGTAGACCAGGCTGGCCTCCAATGAGCAACAATCCTCCTGCCTCAGCTTCCCTAGTGCTGGGATTCCAGGCGTGCACCACCACGCCTCTCTTTGTTTTTTGAGGAGATACTGGGGATGGACTCAGCGCCTTTACACTGAGCTAAATCCCCAGCCCCCGGCTCTTTGTTTAAGGGTTCACTTTGAGACAGTTCTTGCTAATTCACTGAGTTGCCCAGAGTGGGCTCCAACTTTCTACCCTCCTGCCTCAGCCTCCCAGAGTGCTGAGATGCCAGGTGTGCGCCACCTCACCTGATCTGTCCTGAGGGTTCAATGGGCTGACAGGTGGCAGTGAGCTTCCCCACCCCCTTGTCACACCTGTGCCTGGCTTCCAGGGCTTGCCAGGTGGCCAAGGGGCTAATGACTGAGTGCTCGAAGTTCCCAGCTCACCCAGCCTCTGGGCTCTGCCCCTTCCTGGCCAGCTGCCCGGCTGCATCCCCGCTGGGGGCCCGGAGGACTGCGGGCCTCCGCTTCCTTCACAGCAGGCAGTGCTGGGTCCCCACTGGCCATGCATCCTGGGTCCCAGTCCTGGGTGTCATCCCAGACCTGCCAGATCCCCCTTGAGAGGGGGCCTGCTGCAGCCCGGGTGGGCCTCAGGGTCTCCCCTGCCTGGTGCTTGGTTCCCGCACTCTGTTAGGAGGTGAACTGGATCCGGAGTTCGTGCCCAGCCTTTGTGGCCTCCTCTTCCCAGGGAGCCGCATCCTCCAGGATGGGGTGATGAGGGAAGTGGGGGTGCCGTCCTGGGAGGCTGGGGTGCAGGCCGAGTCCCCATGTGAAGCGCTGTGGGTCTTTGGAGGGACTGATGGGGAATCAGTTGCTGTACTAGGGGACCCAAAGATGTAGGACAGAGGAGCCAGGACACACGTGTGTGTGTGTGTGTGTGTGTGTGTG
>PVJX010043678.1:0-13556 GCA_004027295.1 Dolichotis patagonum
AGACTGGATATTAATCTTTGCGTCATGCTCATCTTTAGTTTTAATTTAGAATTTTTTTTTCTTTTTAGAACTGAACATTGAACTCAGGATCTCATATATGCTCATCATATGCTCTTTCACTGAGCAACATCATCAGAGTCTAGGAAGCATTTCTAAGTGACAAAATAACATTGTAATACCAAAAATATCAGACTAACTCACAGGCTCTCCTTTGGGCCCAGGAAGACCTGGCAATCCATCCTGTCCAGGAGTGCCGGGTAAACCAGGAAGCCCTGGAACTCCAGGAGCACCCAACTCTCCTTTTTCACCCTTCATTCCTGGGAAAGTGAAGACGTCACCAGGTTCCCCTTTAGTTCCAGGAAGTCCTGGAGTACCTGGAGCTCCTGGTATGCCCTGAGTGGAAAAGAAAAAGAAGAAAGTGAAAAAGAAGATCAGATTTTTTTCTAACATTTTTCTTCAGTTTACCCACCACCGTACTCAGTAACATTTGGTGCATAAAGTAATGAATAATGTGAAGCTTACATGTGAGTCAGGAAGAGTCAATGAATCAAATGAATTATAAGTTAAAATGTAGTTTAATTAAATTATATGTATCCATCCATGAGTGAACATAGAAGTGTACATGGTTTCCTCTGACTTTTTTGATTTACAAATTAAAGAATCACATGAAGTATGCAAGTGAATCAGGGAAAGTCAATGAATAAAATGAATTATACATGAAATTACAATGTAACTAAATTGTAGATATGTACATATCCATATACATCTATTTTATTTATCTCCATAAATGAACATCAAAGTATACATGGCTTCTCACTACATTTTAGATTTAAAATATATACTTGAAACTTACTGGTAATCCTTTTGAGCCAGTTTCTCCCGTCTCTCCTTTTTCACCCTTCTGCCCAGGGAAACCAAGAGACCCTAGCATGAACACACACACACACACACACACACACACACACACAAAATATGAGCTTTGAACTTGAACTTTCAACAAAACTTTTATAAAAATCAGGAAATCAAATTTCAAAATAAGATATCCCCATTCTATCCCATTCATTTTATGGTTTTATTTTCCTGGTTTGTGTTTTCAAAATGAGGAAACCATTCTTTTAAAAAATAAAGTTGATTTTATATACAATATTGTACCTTCATGAATTTTTAACTTCAAAATAATTATTGCTTCCTAAGAGCTTGCAGTGGTGTCTGAATTTGTATAAACATTCCACTGACCAGGGTAGAAGAAGATAAGGAAAAAGTCTGTATGCTTTTACTTTGAGTTATACCTTTTCCCTACATCCTTATTAGATTTTATTTTGGTTGGTTTTCTTAAAATTTGGTTTGTAAGAAATGCTTGGCCTTTAAAATCTGGAGGAAAAATTCTAATGAATTCTGGGACCAGCTGCATCATCAACACTTGATCACTACTTAGAAATGCTAACTCTTAGGTTAAGAATTGCCCAATCCTCATCTACTGGATCAGAAACTTTGCTGGTAGGGCCAGCTACCCTGGTTTTAAGTCCTCAAGATGATTCTGATGTGCCTTCAAATTTGAAAATCACTAGAAAAGAGATTAAAAAAAGCTAGATTACTAACTTCTAGTGGCAGTGATAAAACTTGATGGAAGTACTTCCAAGCTCCGTGTGAACTTGTATTCTTGGTATACACACTAGACAGCTAAGAGGTCTATTGTCTTTTGTCAGTCTTGACTCAGATATAAAGTGTGATCTCAAGAGAAAATAATATGGGAATGAACCATGAGGCGATTCAATAAGAGTTATGGGTCTGACGTAGTCAATATGGTTTTGATTAGGAAGTGAGAAGGGTGGTATATAGAGAAAAGTGAAAGTCAGGAGGTTGGCAAACTCCAACAGAAAACCCTTTCCATAATGACACATGTGATATATTCCTAGTGACTGGAAGCTGTGACACTGCGAACTATACTCAGTTGCTAGGCAGTATGAACTCTTACCCCTCCCACCACCACACAGTGTTCTAGAGAAAGAAATCTGACTCTATATGCTATTTTTCCTTCCACATGGAAAATAGGGAAGACACGGTTCCTAGAATATTGTCACAGTGCTTTAATAGAGCACATTGGTAGTTTCAATTATTAGAAAGAAGAGCACCATTTATTTCATAGCAAAGATGTACTTCATATTTAATTACTTATAGATACGAGTGACTGGCTATAAAATGAAAAGCTGCCAACATTTTAAAATCATAAACTTACAAAAATCTAGCCAAGAAAGATTTTTTTAAAAACCACCCTTAGGCAAAATGTTTTACCTGGGGGACCAGGGAGACCTGGCAAACCAGGTTGGCCTGGATGTCCTGAAATGCCAGTTCCAATACAGTTGAAGCAGGTGTCACCTTTGTCACCTGGTAAAAGTAATTAAAAAACAAATATTACTAAAAAGAGTACTTAAACATTCTTTAGTTATGTTCCAAGAAGTTTAGCAGCAAAGAGATGGGATTCCTAGGTAACAGTGTAGCTAGAGAAGTCTATGTCTACAATCTATTAATTTGCTAAGTATGTACTAATCTGTCCTGTGTGGGAAGAGCTGTTCTAGGTCTCTGTGGTACACTGACAGAACAGGCAAAAATCTTTGCCTTCATAGAGTTCACTTTCTATGGGTAGAAATGGACAAAAAACAGTGAAGGCAATAAACTATCAAATTGTATATTAAACATTTTAATATAACAAAACATATCCAATATATGTTGAAATATATTATGTTTTAGGAGAAATACACCTGGATTTGTGAGACTGAGTGTGCTTGGGATGAGTGAGTGGAAGGAAAGATGCAATTTTATTTAATGATTTATTTAGTCATTTATATTTTTATTTTTTGTGATGCTGAGGATTTAACTCAAGGCTTTGTACAAGTAAGGCAAACAATACCACAGTACTATATCCCAGCCCCAAAGTTTGCAATTTTAAATAGAATGGTCAGGATAAACTTCACTGATAACATGATATATGATAAAAAGCTTAAAGGATGTAATATGTACCTAATGAACATCGAATATTCAGACAAAGGTAACAGCCATGTTTGACATACACAAAGAACTGCAACCAGACTAGACTGCTAGAGCAAAATGAAGGTGTAGAACCAGATCAGTGCGTTAGCAGTTTTTAAGAAATAACTTACCCTGAAAAATCTTATAGGCGATGGTATAGATCAGTGATGGTAAGCATTTTAGAGCTTTCAATGATACAAAACGTCCACTGTGGCATACGTGCCATAGCTTTGCCATCACTGGCATAGACTGTAGCATTTAGTGTAAGTGAAATAGGAAGCTAGTAGAAGAATTTAAACAGAAGCTGGATGTGTTGGCATAAGACTGTAACACCGCCAATCTGGTAAGCTGAAACAGGAAATATATTCAAGCCCACCATGGGGAATTTAGTGACTTAATGAGAGTGTCTCAAAAAATACAAAAATAAAATTAAAATTCAAAATAAAAATAAATGTTTATTTATTTACCTGTAGCTCAGTGTAAAAGCTCTCAGTTCAATCCGCAGCATCTACCCCTCCAAGAACAGCACAACTGGCTGCTATGTTATGGTTCTAAATTCAAGGATGGGAAGTAGGTAATTCCTTAAGAGGCTAGTGGGTGCAGTGACATATGGGAGAGATGATAGATTACCCCAAAGTGACAGCATTGAAGATACTCAGAAACAGTTAGACTCTAGACATACTTGAAAGTAGAGCCAATTGGATGGTCCTGTGGAACATAATATAGAATACAAAGGAAGAGGGCAATCAAGGATAACTCTAAAGTTTATAACCTAAACAACTAGAAACCAACAGTAGTCTCCTTTTTCAAGTGGAGTAATTATGGGAAAGGAAGTGGCAGAAATTGGAGCTATAACTTGATCAATGTCAAGGTCAAAATGATGAGTGAGCAGTTCATATGAACAACTAGGGGAAAAGTTATATTTGGATAGGAAACATAAATTTGAAACTTACTGGCAAACCAAATATTTTAAAAGTCATGAGACTGGATGAATGAGTTTAGAGAAGAGGAATAAGGCTGAACCCAATGTACTTTAAAATTAAAAAGTTCACTAGATAATTCTAACAGGAATACAAAATACAAAGACTCTAGGACATCCAAAACTTATATAAAGCCACAATGAAAACAGTCTAGTATTAGTGCAAAGAGAGGCAAATAGCAAAACAAAACAGAATAGAGAAGTCAGAAACAATCACATATAAGTGCTCATATGGTTTACATCAAAAATACTAACACGACTCAGTGGAAAGCTGATGGTTTTTATACTATGATATAGAATCATTTGGATATCTGTAGGGAGAAAATGAACTTTGAACCATGCTTGAACTACACACAAAAATTAATTGAAGATAGTGGGTGGCTCACATCTATAACCTCAGCCATTAGAAGCCTGAGGCAGGAGGATAACAAGTTTGAATGCAGCCTGGGGAACTTAGTGCCTTAACAAGATCCTGTCTCAAAATAAAAAAATAATGAAAGAAAAGATGGGATGTAGCTTAGTGTGAAGGCCTTAGGTTAAAAATCCAATAAAACAAAATTAAAATAAAATAGATATGGATGGTAAAACAATAATGCATCTAAGAGAAAACTTAAGAGGAATATCATTAGGTCTTTGATAAGGAAACATTTGTAAAACAGGACATGAACAACATTACCCATAAAACAATGTTAATAAATATTATTTCACTAATTAATAATCACTATTTAACAAAATATGAATAAAACCAAATCATAGAATGGCCTAGGATAGTCCTAAATGGTTATCAAATTACCAAATTAAAAATAGAACACAAGCATTTTACAAAAGAGTGTATAGAAAGTTGCAAAAGAAGCTCATCATCAAAGAGTCATTAGGGAAATGCATACAATATCATTTTGGGAAATAATTTAATGCTATCTACGAAACAAAATCTACACCTAATCTATAACCCAGCAATGCTATTCTTAGGTATATGCGAGCTTATGTGCCACCAACATGTCAAGAATGTGTGTGGTGATTTTATTCAGAATAGCTTCAGACTGTGTTCAGTGATATCAGAAAGGATATTTAGGTAAATTTGCACAATAATATATTGAAAAGCAGTGAAAATACAGTTACAAGTGAAAGTATAGATATATCTCAAGGTAAAATGTTTAGCAAAAGAAGCCACATACAAGAATTCACACCATATTATTCCATTTACAGAAACTTCAAGATTATGCAATCTAATGTATGATAGTAGACAAAATACTGGTTATCATTTGAGATTCTCATGGGAAGCACAAGGAGTCTTCAGTGGTCCTGGATATTCTCTGTATTTTGGTTTAGATACATGGTATATAGGTAGGATATGTTTGTGACATATATCTATGTCTACAAAGCAAAATCTTTGATGAATATAGATACAAAAATTGTCAACAAAATACTAGCAAACCAATCAAACAGTACACTGAAAAGATTATTCACCATGATCAAGTGGGATTCATCCCAGAGATGCAACGAGTTTGATATACACAAATAAATAACTGATACACTATATCAAAACAATAGAGCAGAAAAATAATATGCTCATATCAATTGATGTAGAATAGGCATTTAATGAAATGGAACATGTTTTCTTGATAAAAATCCTAAACAGATTACTCATACAATGGAAGAATCTTAACATAATTATGGCCATTCATAATAAGCCAAGGGATAACATTTTATTGAATGGGGAAGAAGGTGAAAACTATCTAAGAGTTGAAACCTTTGTGAGATCTGAATGATGCCTAATTTGACCTCTATATTTAACACATTTATGGAAGTCTTAGCCAGAGAAATTAAAAAAGAGAAAGATATAAATGGTACCTAAATTGGAAAAGAAGTCATTAAAATATCATTGTTTGAAGATAAAAAACACCTTATATATAGAAAACTCCAAGAACTTCACCAAAAGGTGTTAACTCTAATAAAAGAATTCAGCAAAGATTGAAGATACAAATCAGTATACAAAAATCAACATTGGTATATGTCATTAGAGAGTTATTAGGACTAAAAATCAAGAAATCGATGCCTCTCACAATAGCTACAAAAAATAAAAACTTTAAATATTAACTTGACCAAAGAAGTGAAATATTTCAACAATGAAAATTATATAACAATGATGAAAGAAACTGAAGAGGACACAAAAAGTGGAAAGACAGTTCATGTTCATAAATTGGAAGAATCAATATTGTTAACATATCCATGCCTATTACCCAAAGCAGTTTACAGATTTATTGCAATTCCTATCCTATGGCAACTATGGCATTCTTTCACAGAAGTACAGAAAAAAAACCTTTGAATTCATATGGAAATATTGAGTATGCAAAGCAATTTTGAGGAAAACAGAAAAAAAGTGGAGATCTTATGCAACCTGACTTTAAAATATACTACAAAGCTGTAGTAATCAAAACAGCATTCTATTTGCATATAAACAGACATATAGACCAACAGAACAAAATAGAAGGCCTAGTTATAAACCCATGCATCTACAGCCAACTGATTTTCAGTGAAGGTGCCAAGAATACACACTGGAGAAAAGACAGTTATTCCAATGAATGGTGATGGGAAAATTGATACCTATATGCAAAGGAATGAAACTAGATCCTTAATTTTCACCAGTTACAAAAATCAAATCAAAATAGATTAAAGACTTAACTATAAAACTTGAAATTATGAAGTAAGTGAACGAAAACAAGGTAAGTGCTTCATGACATTGGAAGGCAAGAAGGTTTTGGACAAGACTCCAAAAGAACAGGGAACAAAAGGAAAATTAGACAAATGTGACTACATAAAACTAAAAAGGATCTATATAAAAAAACACTCAAACCGGGCTGGGGATTCAGCTCAGCGGCATAAGCGCCTGCCTTGCAAGCTCACAGTCATGAGTTCGATCCCCGGTACGGATAAAAAAAAAACTCAATAGTGTGTAGATGTAATCTAAAAAATGGTAAAATTATTTGGAATTTATGCATTTGACAAGAGATTAATATCCAGATTATATAAAGAAGCACAACAACTCAATAGCAATCAATAAAAACAAAAACAAAGAACAAAAACCAAATCTGCCAAGCAAATAACTTGTTTTAAAAATGAGCATAAGTCTAAACAGACATTTCTCAAAAGAAGACCATTTCTCAAATGGTCAACAAGCATGTGAAATATACTTAAAATCACCAATTATCAGCAATATGTAAATCACAACTATAATGAAGTATTATTTCACCTCAATGCCAAAGGTAAATAAAAAAATAATTGCAGGTAAGGCTGTAATAAAATGGAATTGTTGTGCACTGTTGGTGGGAATATAAATAATGTAGCAATTATGGAACAAAGTAAGGAGATTCCTTGATAAATTAAAAATAGAACTACCATAGGATCCAGCAAGCCCACTACTGGGTATATATCCAAAGGAAATGGAATTAGCAAGTCAAATAAACTTCTGCATTTTCATGTCCCCAGTAGCATTATTCACAATAGCCAAGAAATGGAAACAACCCAAGTGTCATCAACAGATAATGGATAAAGAAAATGTGGTATAGTTACACTATGGAATAATATTCAGTCATAAATAGTATGCAATTTTGTTACATGATCTATCCAGGCACAGAAAGGCAAGTACCACATGATCTCACTCATACATGGAATAAAAAAGGAATAAGTTAAAGGCATAATCTCACAGAAATTAAGAGTAAAATAGTGGTTGCCAGAGACAGTATGGTAAGGGGAGGATATTAATCAATGAGTGCTAAGTTGCACTTTGATAGGAGCAAGAAGCTTTGCAGTACAATTGCACATCATGTTGACTACAGATAACAATAATGTACCATGTATTTTGAAAGGTTTCAACAAAAGGGTTAGGGTTGGTCGAGATGACTGTATTAAACCTAAGTTAATATGTTTAAACCTAAGTTATATGTTATGGTGATTCCATAACATATACATATATCAGGTGTTACATGGTACCACATTAACATCTCTAATATCTTTGTTTTTGTAGTTTAGTTAAAAGTAAAAATACAAAAAAAGAAAATGGAGGAAATTATCAAGTAATATTGAGTAGAAAAATTTTGTTGAACTTCACCATAAAGGGAAACAGAAGGATGGAGCAGTAACTAACAGGCAAAGTGGAATTAAACATTGTGGGCTTTCTTAGATGGAAAGGAGGAAATTGGTGATGTAAGTGTGAAATAAATTTTGAAGCAAATTCCTTGGGAAAACAAGAGAAAAGAGAATCTATGGTACAAATAAAGTGCCTGACTTTTGATAAAAGCAATAGCAGAAACAGTAAAGTCTTATACAGACATAAATGCAAATAAATAAGTAAATGTGGTGGCAGTAGTCTGTGAACATTCTTGTTACTATTTTAATTGTTCAGTGAAGGACAAATGAGTATAGACATTTTGAAATAAGAATAGAAGTAAAGGTGTAACTTCAAGGGAAGAAGAGGTTTAGGCTTAGAAGCGGTAGAAGTCTGAAACTACCTAAAATGTGCTGTGCTTTAGTTTCAAGTGAGTATAATAAAGTGAGAGAAAGGCAAAGGAGTCATAGCCTTAAGAATGGAAGTAAGTGCTAAGATTGATCATGAAATTTAAGCTAGGTTAAGAAGAATGAAAGGATATCATACATATGTATGTGTGTATATATATATATATATATGCAAGACAGATAACTATACTATGAATCTGTTAATCAAAAAGAACAGTTTGTGTTTTCATTGTTTGATCATTATTTATGCCTAAATTTTGTAATCTGAACAGCTACATTGAAGATAACAATATGAACTATATGAACTAATGTTAATTTCCTATTATTTTGTTTTGAAATTCTGTATCACTTTTATCCATTTTTTGCTTTGTAAAATAAAAATATGCATGAATAGATATCATGTTAAGACAATCAAATTTGGTAGGTTCAAATTAAGTTATTAGAAATAGTGAGCTACAGTATAGAAAATAAACAATCAGAAAATGGGATTCATGAAATCAAGATTATGAATGTGTACACTATTATTCATGAAGTGGTTTGGGTTATAAACATAAGAATAACTAAGGTAGAATGAAATATGAATACAAAGGATTTTGCTGAGGATTTAAAAAATGAGTCAATATGTTTGGGGAGCAAACCTTTCAGTCCTTGTTCTCCTGGAAGTCCTTTATCCCCTGGAGTTCCTGGAGGACCTGGAGGGCCTGGTTTACATATCTCATCATCTGGGATTAGATAAAGAAAGGATGGCAAGTTAATTGTAACATGTCCAAAAGACTAAGCCTAAAGAAAGCATGACAGGCTAGAAAAAAAATCTATTTTTAGTTTATTTTCTGTAGATTTACAACTCCCTGTAAGAAAAAGGAAGATATAATATTGCTGATAACAATCATTATTGTACAGGCAAATTTAAACATCAAAGAATTATGAAAACCTAAAAGTAGAAGCAACAAAGCAAATCTTAGAAATAAAGAGACATAAATAATGGTGTAAATCTTCAGCTACATTCACTAGTAAGTGAAGTAAAAAAAAAAAAAACAGCAGAATTGAACAAGAGTAAAATACAGCTTACCAGGAGGACTATGAGGGCCTGGGGGGCCAGGAGGCCCTGGAAGACCAGGAGGCCCAGGCTGCCCATCTAATCCAGGAGATCCAGGAATAGAAATACCAGGTGGCCCTTCATCACCTTTCTGGCCTCTTTCTCCAGGAAATCCAGGGGGCCCCGGAGGACCCATAACTGCAGTCCCTAAGATAAGAAAAAAAAAATCATTCAAAATGATCAAAATGATCTTATTTTAGAGGTATTGCCTTAGTTCACAATGCAATATTAAGTACTGAAAAGATCTTAAAGTTAGTGTTGTCTATATTCTATTTTTTTCTATAAAAATCAACATCTGAAAGGAAAAAAATTAAAATTGTGTGAGTAACAATTTGAGGGTAATAAATAATAATTTGAAGTAGTTTTATTACTTTGGGAAATTATTAATTCCCTACATACCCTTTGAGACAATGCTCTATAAATTACGGAAATAAAAAGTTATAGTAATTTAAACATAGATATTTCAGGGTCTCAATATAAAATTGCTTTCTTTCTAGACATTCTTTAGTACCACTGTCAATTCCTGCACTATTAATGCACTTTTTAGTTACCAGTGTCATGTTTTCAAAGCTGGTAGGAAATCTTTGCTCATTTTTAAAACAATTTTTATTACACCTACACATTTACTTTTCCAAATTAATGTTAGAATCAGCTTGTTAGGTTCTCTTTTAAAAATTAACTGAATTTAGAATGTGATAAATTTCAACATAATGATTGGTAGAATCAACTATTTCTAAAATTGATTTCTTGCATGAAATAATAGAATACATGTCTCTGTATTTCATAATTTTGTATTATATAATATCTTACAAAATTATGGAAAAAATTCATATATTTTTGGTTGGGTTTATTTTTACTACTACTGTGAATTTCTTTGCCTCCACAGGTCTGTTCTCCGGTACACTGTTATACAATCAATTACAGTAAAATTGAACCAATCTTGCAAACTGTGGTTAAAGCCTACTTGGTCATAATGCTCTATTATTTAATATACTTCTGCATTGTTACTTGAACATTATTAATGTTTCAGATTATCACTGCAATGTTCACAAACTATATTGAATTACCGTTTTGCAATCTGATGTCTTGGGTAGTTAGATTTCAACGTTATTAAGTTAGGTTTCCTCTTTTTAAATATTTTCTGAAATGACTGAAAACATGCTAATTATCTGTTCTTTGACACTGTGGTAAAATTCATTCATAAAACTATAAACCTATCCATGCAGCTAATGCTTTTTCATGGATAATTTTAACATTTAAAATCTATGGTGGGCTGGGGATTTAGCTCAATGGCATAAGCGCCTGCCTTGCAACCGCACGGTCATGAGTTCAATACCCGGTACCAATAAAATAAAATAAAATAAAATAAAATAAAATAAAATAAAATAAAATAAAATAAAATAAAATAAAATAAAATAAAATAAAACGGTTAAGTAGAATCAGCCTCAGTACACATAAAAAAGTATGGTAATTGACCCTCTTAGGTTTCCTATGTTCTTAAGGCAATTTTAGTAATTTACTTATGTTTATGATAAATGCGTATTTCATCTAGAATTTCAGATGTTAATATAGTTATATTTTTCTTATAACATAAAATTTTTATTTTTAATAATATTAATATCACTTTTATTTGACTAAAATTATTCTCTGTCTGTCTGGCTCTCTCTGTGTCTGTCTGTTTCTATCTCAGTACTGGAATTTGAGTCCAGGATCAATAACCACGGAGCTGCATACCCAACCTTTTTTAATTGTTTCCTTTGAGATAATTTGATAAGATGCTCAGGTTGGTGTCAAACTTATGATTTTCCTGCTTTAGTCTCCTGAGTAGCTGAGATTATAGGAACATATCACCTTGCCCAACCTTCTCTCATTTTTATTTCAATTACATTTGCCAAATTTTATTCATTTCAAAATCTTCTCAATAGCATCTTCATTTTCCCTATTAAGTATTTATTGTTTTAGTCTGCTTTTTATTTCATCTCTTTATAAAGTTTCCCCTTATACCTTCTTGACTTGTCGGGGGGGGGCATTTGTATGCATGTGTATTAAACTTAGCTTATTTATTTTTTTGTGGTGCTGGGATAGAACCCAAGACCTTATGCATGCTAAGCAGCTGACCACTTAGCTACACTTTCAGTTCTTTATTTACTTCTAGTTTTTTTTTTTAGTTTTGTGATAAATTAAGGGCATTAATTTGGATATATTCAGTAAGTTTTTATACGAAGTACTTTCAGTGTTGCTTAGTATGCAGTAGCTTGTCTTTTCCATTTCTGTTTCCTTGTTATCTCTATAGATCTTGTGATTCTTAAACATAAAAATCTAAGGATAGTTGGCTTTGTTGCTGTAATATGATCAAATTACTTCACTGTAGTCACAAAAAGTACCAAATGTATATTTTTTCTAGTCTAATAACACAATTTCTGTAAATATTTTATGTATGTTTGAGAACAATGTATATGTTCCATTTCTAACAAAGTTTATCTCTCCCATACAGATAGCTTGATTTCATTGTTCAACTTATTTCTGTCCTTACTTTTCACCTGATTAATATGGTAAGTATTTGCCAATTTACCCCTCATAGTTTATCAGTTTTCACTTTATATATTCAAACATGTTTGTTAGATGCATAGAACTTCATGACATTTATACCACGTTGGCATAGTTTATCTTTTTATCCATATGAAATACTTGTCTCTTAAATGTACCTTCACTAAATTCTATTTCATACTATATTAGAATTGCTAAGCTGGATTTCTTTTTTTCATTTGCCTAACATCTTTGTAGTTTTATTTTCAATTTTTCTCTTTATTTACTTTAGATATATGTATTGTGTATTGCCAATATGTATTTTATCCCAATTTTATCTTAGTGTCTTTCAGTTGGTGTTTGGTCTTTTTCAGCCACTAGTTGTTTTTAAACATTGCTTCGTGTCCCATGCTCTCCTTAAACTCCCTCATGATGCCTTCAGGAGCTTCTACATTTACTTTTTACCTATCAATTTTCTTTCATACGTCTTAAATCCTTAACATTTTTATGATATCCTGGAAGAATTCTTTATTTCAATCTTCCAGTATATATCTGGTCCACCATTTTGAGATTAGAAATCCAAAATGCATATTTAGATCATAAAGGATTACACATTCATTGTCTTTTTCTGAGGGATTATTGAGTGTCATTTATTTTATCATGCTAATAGTGTATTTGTCACATATTTGGAAAGGAAATGAACCATAATTTATTGAGTAGGTGTATGTTCAAGGAAGTGTACCACATGATTTTAAATAAATTCCAAATAAAAGCCCATTTCAGAGAGAGTTCATCTAAATAAACAAGCAATGCTCAATGTATAACCAGATTAGAAATGGTACACTCTACTATGTATCATCAAAGGGGACGATATACAATTTTGTGTTGAGTTTTATGATGTTACTGCATACCAAAAATCACCATGGAGACTTCTAGTTAGATGTTTCTATAATTCTAAGTAGATACTGCTCCTTACAATTTTTAAACATAGGAAATCTTCTAGGGAGAGAGAACAAGAATATGAGCATTTCAGGAATAGTGGCAGAGAGGCCTCAGTGAACGAGGCAGACACTGAAGTGGAAGAGAAAAATAGACTATCAATGGCATAAAAATAGAATAGCAGAAATGAGGCAGAGAAGATTGGCTATAATCTCTAGTACAGAGGTCCTCGAAATAGTAACAGAGAGAAACACAGGCAGAGTAGATCAGGAGATAGGGTCCATTGAGCTGCTCTATATAGGGAGGCAGTGGGACCCAAAACAAGCAGTGCACCCCATGGGAGTGAAAGGGGAGGAATTGTCTAAAAAAGGGAGGCAGAAGATACTGTTAATGGGGTAACAAGATTTAAAATTTACATTATTCTCACCACTCTGCTTGGATGGATTACGTGCTGTTCCAGTTTGTCTACTTACACTA
>PVJX010043679.1:0-13559 GCA_004027295.1 Dolichotis patagonum
AAAATAATTGATTATGGATGAGAAAATTGCACACAATGTTTTTAAAGGCATGTAATTTCAAATTACCTCAGGATATATTAATTTTGCTCCTCTATTTTATAACACTTCAATAACAAATAGCCTTGTACTAATTGTGATGGCAAATGACTAAAATTCCACCTGTTTGGATTCTGATGCAGCAGGACTGTGAGTTTGAGGCTAGTTCAGGAAAGCTGGGATCCTGAATCAAAACAAAAGTGAAACTGATGGCTTTGCAGTGCATCAGGTTCCATCTCTGGCACTGCACACACAAAGGGAAATATAGACTCTCACTTCTGAAAATGGTAGCTGTACAGTTTCACACAAAATGTGATGTCAGTGTGTCAGTAGAGTACTCCTAAAAAACATCCAGTCTAATTTAAGATAAAAAGAATCCTGTGCTTCACAACTGTGGGATGCATATTATGGTCAGAGGATGGTGCTTGGGTAAAGCACTTGTCTGGTCTCTGGATCACTCTGAGTAAAATCCCCAGGTGTGCAAGAAGAAGGCAGGAATTCATAAGATTTTCAGTCATAGAGGAACCATTCATAGGAAGTGAACTTGAGCTGGTCCCTTGATCAAATCTTTATCAAAAAATTTAGGGATGAACTGTGTTGCATCCTAGCTGAAACTGCAGAAGTGCAGCAACAGAAATACCATGATTATCATTAACCAGGAAGTTACTTGTACCCAAGAGTGTTATAAAGGTGAAAAGAATAGGGGCCATTTGGAATAAGCACAGCTACTGATGGCAGACTTCTATCTGAAATTGTCTTCATTTCAGTGTATTTGTGTCTTTTTCAGTTTTTATTAGTATGTGTTCATGATGCATTAGATTTATAGTCACTTTGGGGAATGGACAGATATATATATACGTATGATGTCTAGATTATTATTCGTGTAATTTCCCCTTGAACTCTATAATTCTGTACATTCCTTTCTCATCTCCAGTCTACCTGTCTCTTTCTTACTATCTTTACTTTTCTCTTTATGTTACTTATATTTTGTTTTTTTCATACAAGACACAGCATGTGATAATCAACATTCTGTGTCTGATTTATTTCACTTAGATTCATGAACTCAATGTGGCTTTCATTTCTTTAAAATGACTCAAATTTAACCTTATTTATGATTAATAGTACATTGTGTATACATAGAACTTTTATTTACTTCTCATTTGTTCATTGAGATAGAGGCCTCTTATGTAATTAGCTATTGTAACTTTGTTATTGTAATCACTAGTATGTATATATTCTTGCAATATAATTAAACTCTTAAGTTTTAAACAGAAAAAAGTTTAAAAAAACCCTCGTAAAACAGAGTTTCAAAACACTCTAGTAGGAGACTAACAATAATCAACACATTGTACACTGTTATATTCACAGTATTTGTTCAAAGTAAAGGATGCAGGAATGAAACATTGTCCAGATCACCAACACAAAATTTTCCCTTCTATGAACCAAGAAAGACCTGCTATTTAACTATTTTAACTCATTTGCATATATATGTATATATCTTTTTCTTTTTCCTTCCTTTCTTTCCCCTTTCTCTCATCACCATTTTACTTTCCTTTTGTAGTTTTTTCTCATTTAACAATATCTATTGTACAATTTGGGTCTTATTTACTCTTTCTGTTTTTCAAACTGGTGGAAGAATACAATGTTTACACGTGTTGCATTGGTTTATTTCACTTATGAATATGATCTTGAATTGCATCCATTTATCTATAAAAGGCTCAGGTTTATCATTTTTACAATTGAGTAGTACTCCATTATATTAAAAATCTTTTTTATCTATCACTTGGTTCATATGAATTTGCATTATTTCCAAGATTCAGCTATTAAAATTTGTGCTGCTATAAACATGGGTACACCTGTATTAGTTTAACTCTTCAAGTAAGATACTTATGACTCATATTTTTGTGTCAAATGGATATTCCATTTTCAATTTTTTGAGTGATTTTCATACTCATGTTTATAGTAGGTGTACTACATAATATTTTGCATTCTGGCAGTCAACATAGAAGGATTTCCTTATCCCCACAGTCTCAGCATCTGTCATTTCTTTTTCTTTTCTTTAGAATTTATGATGCCAGCCCTTCTTACTGGAGTAAGATGGAATTGCAGTGCTGCTTTGATGCACATTTCCCAAGTGATCAAAATACAGAAATAGCTCATGTAAAGCTGCACACAATGTATCTATACATTTAAACTTTCCATTTCTGTTTTGGTCTTTTGTTTTTTGAGGTTATAATATTCTTGCTTTTTAATATTTTCTAGAAATTTGTTCTTTGTCCAAGAAGTAGTTGCAAATTTTTTCCTTTTGAAAACCTTCCATTCACTCTGTTCATTACTTCCTTTGTAGTATAGAAGATTCTTTCTTTGTTATTATGTGTCTTCCATACATAATGATCACATGATCCCCATTGTTGACTCAGAGACTCATTTCTTGTGCAATTAGGAATCTGTCCACAAAGTCCTTGTGTATATCTCTGTCTTCAAGAGTTTGATGCATTTTATACTTTAACAGGTTCAGTGTTTCTGATTATACATCTAAGTTTTCAGTTCATTTTTATTTGATTTATAACAGGGTGAGGGATATGGATTTGCATTCATTCTTCTGCAATATGTAACCAGGTTTATCACCACTTTTTGGTATAGAGGCTATTTTTCTCATTTGGTTTTTATTCCCCTTTGTCAAAAGCCAGATAACTAAAGCTTCATGGGACTGTTTCTGACTTGTATTGTATCCTATTGATAAGCTCACGTAGTTTTGTCACAGTACCATACAGTTTGTATTACTCTAGCTTTGGAATTGAAGAGTGTATCACTTCGCATTTTGTTTTCTTTTATTTTTCAGATTTGGCTTACATCTTTCATGTAAATATGAAACATGGCTCTCTCTTCATTCTACATATATTGTACGATTGATTTTTCTACTTTGGTGATGCATACTGTTGAAATTTTGGTTAAAATTATGGAAAATCAGCAGATTTTTTGTGGTTACAGGACACAGTGACATTGACCCTGCATTCCTTGACTAGGGAATGTCTTGTCATTTTCTAACACTTGTTTCAATCTCTTGTATTTAGAGTACTATAGTTTTTCCTGAAGAGACTTTCAATTTCTGCATTAAATTAACTTTGGGTCTTTAATTTTTGAAGCAACTATAAGTGAGATTGTTTTCCTGATTAATTTTTCTTTTTTTATTTTAAAGAGAATAAAACAAAAGAGGGCAGAAAAAAGCAGATCAGAACAGAACAACATAAACAACACAGCACTTTACAATAAGACAACAGGACATTAACAGTAGCTATCAAAATATCTCTTTCTCTGCTATGGTTGAGCATAGTTTCAAATACAATAACATCAAACATTACAAAATAGTATAAAATCATTCAAAGAATGAAAAATTACAGGGCATTTGGAACCAAATAACAGAGAATGATCAATGGCTACTATAATAGCTCATTTTCCATTAAAAATTGTTTATACTATCATATATGTTAAAATCCCCAAAAGACATGGCATGATAGAACCAATGGTAATAGAAGAATAGAAGCATGATAGGACTTCAAATCAAGACGATATTAAATCAGCAATTTCTGCCAAAACATTTTGTTTTCTTCAAAATAGCTGTTCATACCATCACACATAATAAAATCAAACAAAACAGAATAAAACCATTCCAACTGATGAATGAATACACTGAAAGTCTTCAAACCAATGAAATGGGGAATCATGATTACCATAAAATCTTATATACACTTACCAACTCATACTAGGGAGACTATACAGTATTTACACATGTGAGTTAGGTTTATTTCACTGATGAGTATGATCTCAAGTTGTATCCATTTATTTATAAATATATCAACGTGATCATTCTATATAGCTGAGTAGTACCCCATTGTATAAAAATGTCACAACTTTTTTATCCATTCCTAGGCTGATGGGCACTTAGGTTGTTTCCAAGATCTGGCTATTACAAATTGTGCTGCTATAAACATGGGTGCACATATATCACTGTGGTATGATGTTTTCAGATCTTCAGGGAATATGCCTAGAAGTGGAGTAGCTGGGTCAAATGGGACTTCCAAACCCAGGTTTTGAGGAATCTCCAGACTGACCTCCACAGTGGTTTCACCAGTCTACACTCCCACCAACAGTGCAGAAAAGTTCCTTTTTCCCCACAGCCTCTCCAGCAGTTGTTGTTGGTAGATTTCTCTATCCTGGCCATTCTATCTGCAGTGAGACGAAATCTCAGTGTGGTTTTAATTTGTATTTCTCTCATGACTAATGATGATGAACATTTTTTCATGTATTTATTTGCCATTCTTATTTCTTCATTTGAGAACTGTATTCATTTCAGATGCCCATTTTGGATTGGGTCTTTGAATTTTGAGGGTGTGATTTATTTAAAATTCTTTATAAGTTCCAGACAGAAGTCCTTTGTCTGAGGGACAATCCATTAAGATTTTATCCCCAATTTGTGGGTTTTCTTTTCACTCTGCTGGAAATCTCTTTTGACATGTAGAAACTCTTTAATAAAATATGGTCCCAGTTATTGATTCTGGGAAGTATTTCCCATGCAGTTTGATTCTTGTTCATGAATTCTTTACCTACCCCTATATCTTCGAGGTTTTTACCTACTTTGTCTTCCAACAGACTTAGTATTTCTGTTTTAAGATTGAGTTCTTTGATCCATTTAGATTTTAGTTTAGTACATGGTGATAGGCATGGGTCTAGGTAAAATCTCTGCATATGGATAGCCAATTTTCCAGCACCATTCGTTAAAGAGACTGTCGTTCTTCCAGCGAGCATGTCTGGCCATTTTATCAAAGATAAGGTGGTTGGGTGAGTTTGTGGTTGTGATTGTATCTTCCAATCTATTCCATTGATCTCCAGGTCTGATTTTATTCTCGTACAATGTTGATTGTATCACCGTAGCTTTGTAGTATAATTTCAAGTCAGGGATTGTGATGCCTCCTGCCTTGCCTTGGCTACTTAGAATTGCCTTTGCTATTCTAGGTCTCTTCTGGTTCCAGATGAATTTTAGGAGTGATTTCTCTAGATCTATGAGGTATGTTAGTGGTATTTTGATTGGGATGGCATTGAATCTGTATAGTAATTTTGGGAGAATGTCCATTTTCACAATGTTTGTTCTTCCTATCCATGAACAGGGGAGGTTTTTCCATTTTCTAAGGTCTCCTTTGATTTCCTTTTTCAAGGTATTATAATTTTCCTTGTATAGCTCTTTTACTTCTTTCATGAGATTAATTCCTCAGTATTTCATTTTTTTGGATGCTAGTGTGAAGGGTGTGGCTTCTCTTATTTCTCTCTCAGTATTTTTGTTGTTAGTGTATAATAACTAGTTAGTGTATAGTGTATAGTGTATAGTGTATAGTGTATAGTGTATAGTGTATAGCTATTGATTTTTGAGTATTGACTTTGTATCCAGCTACACTGTTGATTTTCTTTATTATATCTAGGAGTTTTTCAATGGAGTTTTGGGGACCTTCTATGTAAAGTATCATATCATCTGCAAATAATGATAATTTAATTTCCTCTTTTCCTATCTTTACTCCTTTTACTTCTCTCTCTTGTCTAATTGGTCTGGCTAGTATTTCCAGTACTATGTTGAATAGCAGCAGTGATAGGGGACATCCTTGTCTTGTACCTGATTTTAAGGTAAAGGCTTTCAGCTTTTGGCCATTAATAGGATGCTGGGTGTAGGTTTGTGCTTCATGGCCTTTATCATATTGAGATAAAGACCACCTATTTCAATTCTCTGTAAGGTTCTTATCATGAATGAGTGTTGGACCTTATCAAAAGCTTTTTCTGCATCTATAGAGATGATCGTGTGCTTCTTACTTTTGGCTCTATTGATATGGTGGGTTACATTTTTTGATTTACATATGTTGAACCATCCCTGCATTCCTGGGATGAATCCCTCTTGGTCGGGTGAATAATCTTGTTGAAGATTTGCTGCATCCTGGTTGCTAATATTTTATTGAGAATTTTTGCATCTATGTTCATTAGGGAGATTGGCCTGTAGTTGTCTTTTTTACTTGGGTCTTTCTCAGGTTTTAGTACTAGAGTAATATTTGCCTTCAGGAATGACTTAGTAAGAATTGCTTCCCTTTCAATTTCATTGAAGAGTTTGAGAAGTATTGGAATTAAGTCTTCTTTGTATTTCTTGTAGAATTCCACACTGAATCCATCTAGGCCTGTGCTCATATTTATTGGCAAGGACTTAATTACATTCTCAATTTCAGTAATAGAAACTGGGTTATTCAGCAGGTTTACATCTTCCTGATCCAGATTTGGTAGTTCATATGTATCTAGGAATCTCTCTATTTCTTCAGTGTTATCGAACCTATGAGAGTAGAGGTTTTCAAAGTAGGTGTTGATGATCTTCTGTATTTCCACAGAGTCTGTGGTAACTTCACCTATTTCATTCCTTATTGCATGAATTTGAGTTTTTTCTTTACTTTTTTAAATACAGTTGGCCAAGGGCTTATCAATTTTATTTATTCTTTCACAGAACCAACTCTTTGATTAATTGATCCTTTGTATTGTTTTCTTAGTCTCTACTGCATTAATTTCTGCTCTAATCCTTATAATTTCCTCCCTTCTTTTCACTTTTGGCTTGGCTTGCTCTTCTTTTTCTAGATGTTTGAGTTGTAGCTTCAGGTTGTTTATTTGTGTTCATTCTGTCTTCCTGATGTGGAAACTCAATGCAATAACATTTCCTCTGAGGACTGCTTTCATTGCATCCCACAAATTCTGGTAAGTTGTGTTTGTATTTTCATTTGCTTATAGATATTGTTTAATTTCTTCTTTAATTTCCTCCATGACACACTGAATGCTCAAGAGTGTATTACTCAGTTTCCCTGTGTTTGTGAGGTTTTTGCAGTTGTTTTATCATTAATTTCTAATTTCATGGCAGCATGATCCGATAACATGCATGGGATAATGTCAATTCTTTTGCATTTACTTAAACATATTCTGTGTGCTAGTATATGTTCTATTTTAGAGAATGTCCCACCTACTGCTGAGAAGAATGTATATTCTGATGTTGTTGGATGGAAAGCTCTATATATGTCTATCAAGTCCATTTGTTCACAGGTGTGATTCAGTTCTCTTATTTCTTTGCTGATTTTCTTTCTAGTTGATTTGTCCATCTGTGTCAATGGCATGTTAAAACCTCCTGTTATAATTGTGTTATTGCTTATTTAAGTTTTCATTTCCATTAATATTTGCTATGTATAGCTGGGTGCTCTGGAATATGGTGTATATATATTTAAGAGTGTTATCTCTTCCTATTTAAGTTTTCCCCTAACTCGTATGTAGTTACCTTTTTTATCTCTTTGGAACATTCTTGGTTTGAAGTTCACATTGTCTGCAAATGGGATTGCTACTCCTGATTTTTTTTAGTTTCCTGTTGCATGAAGTATTGTTTTCCATCCTTTGACTTTCAATCTATGGTTTTCCTTTTGGGTTAAATGGGTTTCTTGTAGACAGCATATGGTTGGATGTTGTTACATGATCCATTCTGATAGTCTGTCTCGTGAGGTGAGTGGAGGCCATTTGCATTAATGGTTATAACTGTTATATATTGGTTTACTGCTGACATGTTATCTTTGTACTGTTGTATCTTTAGCTTTCTATTCTATTTAATTGTCTGTCTTGCTTTGTTTTTTTATCCTATGTGTATTTAGAATATCTTTCATTATTCTTTGTAAGGTTAGTTTGGTGATCATGAAGTTTTTCAGCTGTTCTTTATCATGGAAGTATCTTATTTCCCTATCCATTTTGAAGGACAGATTTGATGGGTCCATCTGGGTTGGAATTGGTTTTCCTTTAGGATCTGAAATACTTCACTCCATTCTCTTCTTGACTTCATTGTTTGTGTTGAGAATTCTGCTGTGATTCTGATAGGTTTTCCTTTATAGATGATCTGTATTTTCTCTCTAACAGCTTTTAGTATTCTGTTTTTATGGTGGATTTCAGGGATGGTGATTATTATGTGTCTGAGTGTAGTTTTATTTTGGTTATGGCTATCTGGATTTCTATATGCTTCACTAATCCAAATGTCAGTTTCCATTCTTATCTTTGGGAAGTTTTCAGCTATTACTTCTGCAAATATCCTCTTGATATCATTTGCACTGTCCCCTTCTTTTTCATTTATCCCTATTAATCTTATGTTATTTTTCTTGCATCATCTTCTAGCTGTTGAATTGTTGTTTTCTGACTCTTTGTTATTTTTAAAAGATCTTTCATTTCCTGTTCACTAGCTGTGATCTTATTTTGAGGTCTGATATTCTATCTTCACTTTCATTGAGGCAGTTTTTACAGCTTTCAATAGAATTTTTGATTTCCTTTATATCTCTTGGTATCTGTTTTGTGTATTCTGTTTGTTTTTATAGTGTTCATTCAGGAATTCTATGTGTTTGCTTTGTTCCTCTAATTTTTTAGCTGTGTCTTCACTAGATGTGTTTACTCTTTCTTTCACTATTTTTATCATTTCTTATTTTACCTGGGCAATTATTTCTGGTTTGAATTTCTCCACAGCTTCCCCTAGTTGCTTCTTTATTTCAGTTGATGTCATTTCAGTCATTTCAGGTGTATGGCTTCTATTTTCTTCTATGTGCATGGCTCACAGGCTTTCTTGGGATGGGCTGGTGATTTGAGCCTGCCTTTTGGTCTTTCCTTTTGTCATTTTTCTTTATTTCCTTGGTTTGAGTGCATTCCAAATCTTCTTCTGGATGTGTTGCAAATCCTCTCTGCACCCTCACCTACTGGAACAGTCTAACATCCTCCGCAGGTACTTAGCTCCCCAAATTGAGAGGGTGAAGCAGGCTATGGAGTACTGGGGCCAGCAAAACCCCTGGGCCACAATCCCTTGTCCTAGGGGTGTGGAATGAACTCAACTGCTGGCAGTGCTGATCTTAAGCTCTCCCCATGCCACCCAAATGAGCCTAGAGTCCTCATTCAAGGTTTGAACTGAATTGAACTGAAACAAGGCTGCTCAGAGTTGTTGACTGAGGCCCTGCAATCTGCTGGACCAAGTCCAGCATCCAGATAGCTCCCCAGAAACTCAAAAGCTGGAGTGTACGTCTCCAACTTTCCCCAGGTCACCTGGACTCACTGCATGTAATCTCCACCCCTCTACAGACTCTTGGCTCTCTTAATTGAGATGTGCAAGCTGGGCATAGAGAACTGGGACAGGCAGAACCCCCGGGGCACAATCTCCTGTCCTAGGATGTGAATATGAACTCAGCAGCTGGCAGTGCTGATCTTAAAGCTCTCCCCAGGCCAGCCTAATTGAGCCCAGAGACCTCATGCAAGGTTTCTGCCTCCTAGACTCCTGATTACTTTTTCAACATGTAATTTTTTTGTAATAGAGTAATACTATTGAATTTATTTTCAAATTTATTCTTATTTCTGATTAGTATGTGTTTGCTGTACATGAAGTTTACATTGCAGTTAAGGGGCAGGCTACATACATGTACATGACACATCTGTATTCTCTGTGATTTCTCTTCCTCTCCAAGCCACTTGTCTTCCTCCATGTCTATACCCTCATCCTATTTTCATATCATTTTTGTTTGTATTTATGACAGCAAACGTTTACACCACTACGGTTATTTGGTGCAAGTATCTGACACATCTCATATCTTTGTACTTTCCTTCCCCTCCAACCTCCCACTCACACTCCATTACCTGAACCCCTGCACATTTGCAAAACGTCTATGTTCCTTTTCATTTCTGTCACTCTTTTGTTTTGTTCTTTAAGTATACTTTGACTTTCTCAGATCAGAGATACAATATGATAGTTAAGATTATGCATATGTTCTAGTTCATTCAACTTTACATTTTCCAGATACATCTATTTTCCCAAAAGCATCTTAAATTCATCTTTATTTTTGTTGATTAGTATGACATTATGTAGAGATAATGCATTCTCATTACACATTCATTCATTGATGGATACACAGGCTGCTTCCAAAATTAATTAGCTGTGCTAAATTATTAATTGTGGTGCTACAAGCAGTGGTAAGTAAGCATTGCTACAATATGATGCATTTGCTTCTTTTGGAAACTTAGGGAATAGCTATAGGGAATAGCTAAAGAAAGGGAATAGCTGGGTCAAATGTAGTTTCTAATTTTACTTCTTTGAGAAATCTCCATACAGACTTTCATAATGTTTGTACTAATTTACATGCCAGCAACAATGGGCAAAACATTTTTTGTTCTTTGTTTTCTTGATGACTGGCTTTCTCTCTTATATAAAATGAAATCTTAGCCTTGCTTTAATTTTCATGTTTCCAAAGGCCACAGATGATTAATATTTTAATGTATCTGTTGACCTCTTGTAAATCTGCCTCTGAGATGTATCTATTCATTTCACTTGCCCATTTGTAAATAAGTTTTTTATTTCAGACAGTCTACATTTTTGAGTTTATTATATATTGTATGTTAGGAGTAGCTGGAAAATATTTTTCTCTATGTGAAGAGTAACTACAAAAATATTTTTCTGTTCTTTAGATTGTCTGCTCACTTGATTATTTTCAGTGCTGTGCAGAAGCTTTTTAATTTGATACAATCCCATCTTTGACTTTTGTAACTATTTTTGGCAATCATTTTTCTACTAGGAAGTCCTTAACTTCTCTTATTATTTCTAGTATATTAACTACTTTATCTTCTAATAGGTTCATTATTTCTATTTCAAAATTTGATCTATTTTTATTTTACTTAGTACTTGATGAGAAATATGGTGCCAGCTTTGATCTTCCGCATACAAATAGCCAATGTTCCCAACACCACTTGTTAACAGGTTATCTTTACTCCAAGATGTCACTCTAGCTCCTTTGTCAAGGATCAAATAGCTGAACATGTATGCGAATGTATCTGTATCCTCTTTTCTTATCTGTACATTGACACATTTATGTTAGTACCCATAACATGCCATTTTGATCACTGTTACTTTGTAGTATATCTTGAAGGAAGAAACTCTATTGATTTTTGTCTTTTATATCTTCATACATTATTAGTTCTTAGAGACTTCTAGAATTCTGTATTTCTTCAATAGTAAATATCATGTCATTTGTAAAGAAGAGGAATTTGAATTTTTTCTTTCTTCTTCCTGTCACTTACATTCCTTTCTCTTTCTGGATTAGTGTGACTAAAATTTTGAGTACTGTACAGAAAAAGAGTGCTGACAGTAAGCTACTTTTTCACAATTTCAGATAAAATTCTTTTTTTCTCTACCTAGTATTAAACTGGCAGTGCGTGTCATAAACACACTTTATCAGTTTGAGGTAAGGTTCTTCTATGCCTATTTTCATCAGTATTTTTGATCACAAATGGATGTCAGTTGTTATCAATGTCATTTTTTATATTTACTGAGATGATTTTGTAATTTTTACTCTCATTTCTTTACAAATGGATGACAAAACTTTAACCTTACATTTTGTGCATGGAAGATTCCTGGATTTATTGTATTATCAATACTTTTACCTGCAGCAAATGCCCCTGATTTTTAAAATATTTTCTCCACCTGTAATTCATGTAAGTTTCCTGGTTTTTGTTAATGACAGATACATATATGCAAGAGGTAAAAAGCTTAGCCAATTTAATTGAGAAACTTAACATCATGATACTTCTGCCACAGATATCAAGTCTATTTATCTAATATTCCTTAATGTAGAATTATTTTTTTCTCTTTTTATCTCCAATTTCATTGAAAATTATTGCTGATATATGAACAATTGATATTTTCATTGTAGAATTACATCAATTATTGATATAAATACTCACTATAAACATAATATAAACATTGGATATTTATATACATAAAATTTTTACAATTTTCTTTATGGATTGAAACATTTTCTTTCATGATTATAAAGAAATATATTTCTGATCTTGGGTTGTGTTCTTCCCATAGTTGTGCATTCTTAGGACTTAGAAGAACCTTCACTTCCAAAAAGGGATTTTGTCGATGGAATCTTCACATTTCAACAGCATATTTCCTGAAGCTTCTGTATAAAAATATATCACAAACACAGTGAGCTTTACAATTATTGTTATTTCAAAGTGTCAGAAACTAAGAATTTAAGAGAGAGCTGTTTTCAGTACTGAGTGTTCTCATGTGGCAAAACTGGAAGTAAAACTTCTCTTGTTACTTGAAAATACAAGAATCATACTCATAAGAAATTCGTCTTTATAATGTTATCTAGTGCTAATGATAGCTAAAATATCAACCTTGTAGTGGCATCATATTAAGTGTTATGGAAACCATAACATAAGAAAAATGAAATGTGGATTTGTGGACCAGGGCTAGGGAGAACAAGGCCAAACCAGCAAGCAAGCCCTGTCTGGGAACCAGTGCCATGAGTGGGCCTTCATCAGACTGGAACAGACAGAACCCAGCCCCTTCCAGTGCACATGCTGACAAACAAAATATCAAACTCCACCACCTTAAACAACCAGCTTATCTGGAGAAACAGCCTGTGATGATAGCTATGTAGGTGAAATGCAATTGGATGACTGTGCTGCTTTGTTGTTTCCCTAACATTGCAGGTCTAGGGCCATCAGTTTGATCATAGGTTTAGAGGATATTGGTATGCAGTGTGACATTTAGGAGAGATCATGTTCTGAGGATAGTAGCTACTGTTTATTCCCTATAGTCTTGTTTTGAAGTCTTATTTTAATTTCCATTGTTTTGTTCGGTCAGGTTTTACTCTCTTTTGTTTTATTTGATTATGTCAAATCAGATGGCAGGAGCAACTATTTCAAACATAGCAAGATACTATATGGTAACAATTTGGATTTACTATTGGCTTGTTTCAAAGTTCTTTATTGTATTAATTGTTTTGTTTTTATTGCTTCTATTGTATTCTGTTCCATTTGTGTTTTACTATAACTGAGGTTATCTGCAGCTATTTTAAAGTCATCAAAAGACATTATGATAATTATAATTATTTGTAATATTTGTATATTATGTAATATATGTAATATTTTGTAGTATTGTCTCCCTTACACTGATTTATTTGATTGGTTTTATTCTGTCTTTTCATCTTTAAAATTAAATAAAATATGAAATGTGAAGGGACACAGATGCGCACAAATGTTGCTCAACTGTATTTAACGTCATTATAAGTTGCATCTCTTACTTAAGAAACTGTATGCTTTCTATTTAGGTATAAGCTAAAAAATTATCAACATAATCTAGCCTTACATTTTGCAATGGAATAGATCAACAATAATACCTATCTTTTGCCCAGCATATCTCTGGGATATGAGTTCTATAATGTCACACACAGCCAATGGAGGACATTGGCAAGTTCCCTCATTTTACCGACAGGCCAGATTGAGATGCTTAACTACACCTTCAGGAGAGAGAGCAAGTCTGTAGCAGTTCTTACAAGATCAGCATGGCAAACTTCTGCCCAGATTGGAACCCTATTGGAACTCTACAAATAACCACAGGTGAGGATGGGTAGGTGGGAAGAGATAAATCCTTGTCAATT
>PVJX010043680.1:0-13554 GCA_004027295.1 Dolichotis patagonum
GGAGTAGGGAGGAGGAGGGGGGAGAGGAGGCCGGCAGGGCCTGTGCAATACCCGTGTGTCCTCCTGATACAAACCCGCTGGCTGTCCTTATCCATGCAGACAGAGATCCCGTGGTCACCTGGGGCCCCTCAGGCCTTGGCAGCTTGCGGTGGGCAGGGTTTGGACTTGAACCGAGGGAGGTGTTTGGGGGTCTGGGGCGAGGGCGCTTGGCGGGGAGGCTGCAGACACCTGGCCTGGTGGCTCCGGCTGGCCCTCTGACCCGGGCACTGGGCCAGGGCTACCGTGAGTTTGCCGCTGTAACCAAGAACCTGTCCCTGGGCCCACAGCTCAGAGGCACTGGACCTCAGCCCCCAGCGGTCAGCGGGGCGGGGCATGAGGCGGCTGAGTCCCTGCGCAGATCCCCAGCGTGGGGTCCACAGAGAACCTGGACAATGGGGCTCCCGTGCCGGTCACCCACGGCTGTTCTGTCTGAGCTGCGCTGCCCCAGCTGGGGGCTGACTGCTCCTGGCCGGGCCTCCCACGGCCCCGCCCTGCCCTGCGGTCCCTGAGGCACTGTCCTCACCGGCCTGCTGGCTTCGGGGGCCCTGCACCCAGGGTCTTTCCCCGTGGACGTCCGGTCCCAGGGCAGGCGGCTCCTGTCCTCAGCCGGCCCGCAAGCCTCTCTCTTGCCACCCTGCTGCGTGCCCCGCTGGTCGGGAGCGTTGGCCTCCTGTGACCCGCCCCTCTGGTCTGTTCCGCCTGTGCACGCAGGCAGAGCTGGGGCTGAGTCTTGCAGCTCCCGAGCGGGACTTGCACGCACTGAGGAGCCTGCGAGGAGCGGAGCGTCTGAGGGTCCGCCTGCGAGGGCGGTTCTTGGGTTGGGGAAGGGGGGACCAGTCCTCTGTCAGGCAGAGGGACGGAGGAAGAGGGAGGCGGGAAGGCGGGAAAGGCAGCAGTGGGGTTCCAGGCACCCAGGTTTCCCCAGAGAGTCGCTGTCTAGTGGCTGGGCTGGAAGGGAGCCCTCTCCTGGGGACACTTGCGGTTCTGTGGAGGGGTCCGCTCCGCTCCGGGATCCCCTCCTGGCTGAGTGAGACTGTGCAGCTGTCCCCCTGCCCCCAGCGCGGCCTCTGCCTGACCTTGTCCCCTGCCGTTGCAGAGCTGTGCCTCCGGGGGGCGCTGCCCGCCCCAAGGCCAAGGCTCCCAAACTGCTGGAGGTCCTGAGTGCCCTGGAGGGGCGGGAGTCGGGCCACGCCAGGGAGGAGATATTCATCGCGACCCCTGACAACGCGGCGGCGGGGGACTTCACGGAGGAGGACTCCGGGGACGAAGACGAAGACGAAGTCGGCCGGCGCGGCCCCCAGCTGCCCGGCAGCGTGCTGCACGCCTCGGTCGTGTCCGACGACTCGGGCAGCGGGGGGGACAGTGAGGAGCCGGCGCTGCAGTGGGTCCCGGAGAGGCAGCAGGCGGGGGCGCAGGCACAGCGCGTCTGGACCAAGAGAGACATCCGGCCGGACCTCGGCAGCTGGACGGCGTCAGACCCTCACATCGAGGACCTCAAGAGCCAGGAGCTGAGTCCCGTGGGCCTCTTTGAGCTGTTCTTTGATGAAGGGACCATCGGTTTCATCGTGAACGAGACCAATCGCTACGCCTGGCAGAAGGGCGTCCGCCTGGGGCTCGCGGCCCAGGAGCTGAAATGCGTGCTGGGCGTCCTGATCCTGAGCGGCTACGTCTGCTACCCGCGCCGGAGGATGTTCTGGGAGACGTCGCCCGACTCCCACCACCGTCTGGTGGCCGGTGCCATCAGGAGGGACAGATTCGAGCTCATCTTCTCCCACCTGCACTTCGCCGACAACAGCGAGCTGGACGGCAGCGACCGGTTCGCCAAGGTGCGGCCGCTCATCGCGCGGATCAACGGCAGCTTCGCGCGGCGCGCGCCGCTGGAGGAGTGCTACAGCTTCGGCCAGTCGGCCTGCGAGTACTTCGGGCGGCGCGGCGGCCGGCCGGCCCCGCTGCGGCTGGGCTGCAGGCTCTGGTGCGGGACCACCAGCGGCGGCTACCTGGTGTGGTTCGAGCCCTCGCAGGGCACGCCGCTCAGCAGGCCGGACCGGGGCCTGGACCTGGGCGGCAGCATGGTGGTCCGGTTCGTGGACGCGCTGCAGGGCCGCGGCTGCCTGCCCTACCACATCTTTTTCGACAAGGTTTTCGCCAGCGTCAGGCTGCTGTCCGTTTTGAGGAAAAGGGGCATTAAGGCCACGGGCACGGTTCGCGGGCACGGGACGGATCGGTGTCCCCTCAAGGGCCCCCGGGAGCTGAGGAGGATGGAGAGGGGCTCCTTCGACTACCAAGTGGACGAGCGCGAGGAGATCATCGTGTGCCGCTGGCGCGACAGCGGCGTGGTCAGCCTCTGCTCCAACGCCGTGGGCATCGAGCCCGTGAGGCCGGCCGGGCGGCAGGCGGGCGCGGCCGGGGCGCGGGCGCAGGTGCCCCAGCCCTCGCTGGTGAGGCTGTACCGGGACAAGGCGGGCGGCGTGGGCCGGCTGGACCAGAACATGGCCCGGTACAGGGTGAAGATCCGCGGCCTGAAGTGGTACTCCAGCTTCCTGGCCTACGTCATCGACGCCGCCCTCAACAACGCGTGGCAGCTGCACCGGCTGTGCTGCCCGGACGCGCAGGTGGACCTGCTGGCCTTCCGCAGGTACGTGGCCTGCGTGTACCTGGAGAGCAACGCGGACCCCGCCGCGCAGGGCCGGCGGGGCCGGCGGCCGGAGACCGAGAGCCGCTTCGACAGGATCGGGCACTGGATTGTCCACCAGGGCAAGAGGACCCGCTGCGCCCTCTGCCACTCGCAGACCAACACGCGGTGCGAGAAGTGCCAGAAGGGCGTGCACGCCAAGTGCTTCCGGGAGTACCACACCCGTTGAGCGGTGAGCACAGCCACCACGGCGGGTGTGCGTGCTGGAATGCGGGGCCGAGCCCCGCGGGCGTGCTCTCCCCACCCCCACTGACATGGCGGCTTGCTGGCACGCTGTTGCGCCTCCCCGTGGTGTAAGTTAGTGTTTATGTTCGGAAGTGTTTACAGATTTGTATTTTATACTGTTACTTAAGCTTATTCAAATAAAATTCTGCGTTGGAGTAGATTTGAGTTCTAGTAAGGATAATCAAAGAAGAACCTAGATAAACAATAAAAGGAGTTTACTAGAATGTGCCATGATTTATGATCTGAGGTGTAGGCAGTCGTGTGTTAAATATCACAGTGACACAGTGAAGGATTCCTTAGTGATGTCTACCTCATGTAGTCTAAGGCTATCAAATTCTCCATATATGCATAGCCCGCCTTGTATTTGTTCAGAAAACTAGAGTGGCAGCGTTCATATTTTTTGATAAAAATATTTTCACATTTACATGTATCTGCATGGAATCTATTTTTATAAATATTATATGGTAGGGATCCATGTTTTCCCCACATAATTTGTGAAAAGAGAAATATATTTCTTTACTGATTTAAATTCCACTGGTAAAATTTTCTGAACTTAGGGGAATATCGTGAAATAAGGAAATAGTTTGGTCCCAGCACTCTAGAACGCTGAGGCAGGAAGATCACAAATTCAAGCCCAACCTGGGCAAGTTAGTGACTTAGCCTGACTTTGTTTGAACATCAAAAGTAAAAGGTCTGGGGTTGTGGCTCAGTGTGAAGATCTAATACTGCACTAGAAGATACCAATAAGGGAAGTCAGCCTTCAAGTTGGTAGGGAATTGGGAGAGCCTCCAGAAAGGCAGGACAACCTCGGAGGAAAAGAACAAAGCTGGAGGACTTGCAGCAGTGATGGCAGAGTTACAATCGTAGTAATGAGCAGTGCGTCACTGGCATAAAGATAGACATGGAGACCAGTGAAATAGGGCGGAGAGTCTAGAGACAGTCAATTAATTTGAACAGTGGGGGAAATACTCTAACAAATGGTGCTGGAATGACTGCTTGTTTTTTTTTTTTTTTTGGTGCTGGAAATTGAACTCAAGACCTTGTGCCAGGCAACACTGTACCGCTGAGCTGTATCCCTGGCCACTGATTGCGTATTCATAGGTGAGAGAATGGCGCTGGACCTCTACCTCACACTGTATACTGCAGTTAACTAAAAATGGACCAGTGGCTTAAATATAAACACTGAAGACATAAATCTAAGAATTGCGGTAATCTCAGAGAGCAAGTTGAGTATTTATTCTGTGGGAAAGAACATTTCAACAACAGGACAAATAAAATGGAATGCTGGTGAAGTCAGCTATAACAAGGCTTGTTGTCAAAAGGTGCAGAAATCGGGAATACATGTTTCAAGTTATCACTTTGTAAGTCCTCAGTGAATAAAGAACCCATAAATGTAGATGGCAGGAGAAAAATGTCTGAATTATATAAAAAGAAATGAGGAAAGGTGAACAGTGAAGATAGGTCAGGGACTGCTCTGTGACAGTAAAAGGCGAAGGAAGTAAGGGGTCCTTTCCTTCAGGCGTGCTTGCTCTGTGTAGGTGACAGCTGGTGGTGTGGGTGCAGAGAGGTGGCAGACTCGGTGGCACTTGAAGGAGTGTTAATCTACAGTGTTTCTGTAGACAGTTTAATAAATTCTGTCTAAAAATCTTAAAAGCTGGTTTATATTCATGGACTAGAGCAAATATTCAGCCTGCAATGATACAAACCAGTGGGCAAGGCAGTAATCCTCTTTATAATAGAAATACCTGTTAATAAAGGTAGAGAGAGGGAAATAAGACAACGCTGTTTTGTGTACACTACAATTTTGCAGATGAGGACAGCTGGGTGCATTGTGCTTGGGCAAAGCTTGTCTTCAGCAGGGTCCAGCAGTTACAGGTGGAGAAATTGGGGAGTATCGGGCAGAGCCACCTGAGCCAAGCACTCACGGCTCCCCCGCCACTCTCCCAGCGGGGTGTGCACTCCTAGAGTGAGGAAAAGACAAGCCCAGGTCAGGTGTGGCCGCCACACAGTGGGCCCCAGGAGAGCCCGAGAGGAGGCTGCCTAAGGTGAGGTGAGACCTCGGAGGAGCTGGAACAAAGTGTCGGGTGTGGTCCTAGCCCAAACCCACTGCACTGTTCTCAAAAAGTGACAGTTGGACAACTGGTAAGACCTAAGTTCTGTAGATTAGTTTACAGCATTTTATGCATGTTACTTTCCTGTCTTTGATAATTGTTTTGTGATCAATATGTTCATATCTGTGGAAGATGTGTAAAGGGCGTTAATGCACCTCTGGAAGACTTTTGTAATTTTAAAGTAATTTTAAATAGACATTAGAGCTGGACATGGTGGTGTGTGACTGTTATCCCAGCATTCAGGAGGTTGAGCCAGGAGGATCGCTTCGAGCTAGAAGCCAGTCTGGACTATAAGTGGGTTCAAGCCTAGGTTAGTGTGAATAGTATGGTGAGACCCTGCCTCAAAAAGACCCTAACAAAGCAACAACAAAATAAAAGGAACATTAGAAAAATGTTCATGCATTTGGTGCTGTTTCTGTCTTTAGTAGTCTAGCCTGGGCACTTAGTTGTTTGTCACAGCAGAAAGTTTGATTTTGAGGCAGTTCTCCCACCCAACTCTCCTGCATTACCACTGTCAGGAGTGTTTGCAGATTCTTATCGAGGAATGCCTATCTTACTGATGTCTGAGAGAATGATCTGCAGTGATGTGGAAACATCCTAGGAGTGGTCAGTCGTGGCTCTTCGTGGGTTGAAGGAAGTACTACTGTGACACGGACAGTTTCAGGTTGCAGTGGGAGTGGGAGCAGGGGTGGCCTTTCCCAGGCCATTAACTGACTCCAAAGCTCATGTCCAGTGGGAGGTTGACAGTGTCACCAAGCCCCCCTGATGACAGTCAAGGCCCAGTGCTGTTCCTTGTGGACATAATCTCAGGTGAACCTGAAGACAGTGAAGGAAACTAGGGGAGCCCGCAAGTGCGCAGACGGGGAACCCCTGAGCACACTGTGCCCTCTTGCTCACTGCAGTTCTGTGGCAATGGTGATATGGAAATCAAGCTGGTTACTGCAGATGGCATCTCAGCTGTGTTCCTAATAAACTGGGCGCAGCTGAGAAACTTGGGGAAGAACTGGGTTAAGTACATAGTTTAGGAGTGTGCTCACATTGGGCAACAGGCCTCTTGGGAGCTTTTCTTTTGCAGTTCAGGAACTCTACTGACAACACCCCACCTCCTCCACCCTTGGCCTTGGTTACTAGCACTTTACTAATTTAGATACCTCATGTATGTGGAATCATGCAGTCCTGTTCTTTCTGTGGTTGGCTTATTTCTCTTCGAATAATGCCAAGGTTTGTTCACGTTGTAGTATAGAACAGGATTTTGTTTTTTTAAAAGGCTGAATAATAGTGCGGTGTGTATGGTACACATTTTCTTTATCTGTGTATCCATTCGTGGGCATGAATTGCTTCCTCCCTTTTGCGCTTATGAAAATGTTATAGGCAGATGAGCCAGTTAGAAATATTATAGGCAGTCAGACAGGGTGGGCTAGGCCCTCGAAGAAGCTGGCACAGAGGACCAGATGTCTGATGACCTTGGAGGAGACCACACCGCTTTCTACAGGCCAGATCTCAAAACAATGCATCTGCATCCTGGGGATTGATATTTTAATTAGTTCCCTCTCACCCTGGAGCCACCATTCCATCTCTCTAGGGTAAAGGTCACAACCCCAAGGATGCCCACCTACGTGACTTGCTTTCCCATTTGTCCCTAATGTAATCAATTTTACCTGAACTGTTGATTTTATTGGCTAACTATAGTTATGTCCCACCTTATGCCCATCTGCCTTGTGAGTTCCTAATCTTCCCCAACCTTGAACCCATGGTTTTACTCTATAAAAGTCCCTGGAAAAGACAGAGTGTCCCCCCCCCCCCCAACCTGCTCAGGACCCCTGTCTGTCTCTCTCCGGACAGGAGCTTTCTCTATAAATATATTCTACTCCTCACCTCTGTTGTTCCTAAAATTCATTCTTTGATTTTAGAGAACACAAACTCGCAGACATAGCAGGTCAGGAGTTTCATTCTACATCGAAAATGCTTCAGTGAACATGTGTAAATGATGATCTCTTCTGGGTCTTGGTTTTAATTCTTTTGGATATAGACCCATTAGTGGGGTTGCTAGATCATATGGTAATTCTGTTTTAAAGTTTTTGAGGTTGGGGATGTGGTTAGTGGGGTCCTGGATGTGATTCCCAGCATGGAAAAGAAAAAAAAATTCCTTGAGAGGCCCTAAGAGGTTTATTAGACAGAGCTGAAAGTCCAGGCTCAGAGCAGACTCTGGGGCTCTTGAGGCAGGCACTGGATAGCCTGGAGCTGAGGTTTTGGTGGTGGAAATCTGTGGAATTGGTGAAGCTACAGGGAGTTTGAGCTTGGTTTACAGGAGAAACACGGTGATCCACCCAGGTAGACAGATGACTTAATTTAGTGGTGAAAGGTTGGCCCCTTTTACAGGTGAAGGCATAGCCCTTAATATTTAAAGATGGCTGTTCTCTTTCCCCAGAAGCATTCTTTGAAACCTTTGCATCTGTTTTTCTATCTCAGGTCAGGTTTCTGCCCTTTACCTTATCAACTAAGCTCATTTATATACTCAGTGTCTTTAGGGGACTTTAGGGGATTGCGGGTGTGACTGGCCGGGGAGAAAACCCAGACAAGCCTAGGAATGTAAACAAGCTGAGAGTAAAGAGAGGGAGGAAGGGAGGAGGAATGTGGTGACCTCAGGGTGACTTCCTGTCCTGGAGTAGCAGTCTTGTTGAGAGTATATGTTGGAAGCTACAATTTTTCTTACTCCTTAGCTATTTTATTTCTTCTATTTTTCCTCATGCTTCCTCTGTACCCCTGAATTTTGATCGCATCTTAAGGGATGCAGGGGAACTGAAGGCCCACCTTCTTATCCCTGCTTCAGGAGAGGGCGGGGCGGGACGCTGATGCTTAGCCAGGGTGATCCAGTCTCCTGCTGAGAGATCTAAAGCACAGGAGGAATCTTGTTGATTGATGAATGATCCTAGCCAAAGCTGACCCTGGTGCCTTGTTTACTTCCTGGCTGGCTTGCCAGAGGGAATGTCACAGATGGGTCTAAGGAGGGTCCTGAGAGTAGGGATGGAAGGCAATTTGGTTACCAACTTCAGCCCCAGAAAATGAGCTTTCAGAATGCATCAGTGGCTGGGCATGGTGGCACATGCCTGTAAGCCCAGCACTCGGGAGGCTGAGGCAGGAGGATCGCACAAAACCAAGCAGTGCATGGGCTAGAAACATAAAGAGGTTTACTTGGCAGAACCGAAGGGGCACATTCAGAACAGAGGGCCCTTGGGAGACAGAGGCACTTGGCTGGGCGAGGCAGTGCACATCTTGCAGTTCCAGCATTCCGGAGGCTGAGCCAAGAGGAGTGCCGCACATTGGAGGCCAGCCTGGAGTACACAGTGAGCTTAAGCCCAGCCTGAACGACAGGCAGACCCTGACCTTTTGAGGGACCGCCATTCTGTTACCGTTTCCGTAGCAGCTGCACCGCTCTCCTCCCGTCAGTGGTGCAGGAGATCTCTCATTTTCTCGCATCCTCATTAATTCTTTAGACAGCGGCTTTCCTTGTGGGTCTGCGGTGACCGTGCACTGCAGCTCTGACCTGCGTTTTCCTGGTGATTGGCGCAGCTGAGTGTCCTTTCCTCAGCTCACTGGACATTTACCCCTCTTCAGAAGAAGGTCCCTCCAGTTGTCTGCTTGTTTCAGTCAATTTGTTACTGAATAGTAGGAATTCTTCATATAATCTACTAGTAACTTCTAACCCTAGTTATGCGGTTTGCAAATATTTTCTTCCACTCTGTGGATCACCTTTTCACCCTATTTGCTGGTTCTTTTGCTGTGTGTTCATTTTTAACTCTGATGCAGTCTCACTTGTTTACTTTTGCATTCTTTACCTGTGCTGTTTGGCTTGTATCTAAAAAACCATTGCCAAACCCAATGACACCAATACTTGTCTCTGTTTTCTTCTAGGGGTTGTGTAAATTTTGAGTTTTATGGTTTAGTCTTTAGGCTGTTTCAAGTTAGTTTCCATGTGTGGGACGGGGAAGGGCACGACTCTATCCTTTCGGAAGTGAGTTTCCCCTGTGCCCCTGGTACCTGTCACCTCGAGGAGCCGCGTGCCTGCTGTTCTGGGTGAGGCATTTGCTGTCACAGCCACCCGCCCCCTCCCTGGGGACCCGGGTCTGCACGTTTGTGTGGTGCAGAACATGGTGTCAGGGCGCAGCTGCACATTTTCTGTCCAGCCAGGCAGGGATGCGCAGGGTGAGACAGGAACGTGACTGCGGCACTGAGGGCTTGGATTTCTCAACAGGCAAGAAGAGAGCCCAGAAAGTGTTTTACAGTGAGATGAAGGTGTGCTGCCTTCAGCTAAGTATCGAGACTGGCAGTCCTGCCCTGAGCAGCTGCTGCCTCCCTTCATTCATCCGCTCACACTCATCAGGGCAGCTCTGCTCCACGTGGACTGAGAGGGTGGCGTGTGACCCACGCTGCCGTCTCTCCTGGAAGGTGAGGACGTAGCTCCTCGCTCAAGCCCTTCTGGTACTGCCTCTGCAGAGGGTGGAGGGTTTCGTCCTCTACCTCCAGCATTACCGGTGCCGCCTGGGCTGTGAGCACATGGCCAGCACGCAGAGAGTGCGGCCAAACTCTGCTCACTGTGCACACATCTTCCCATTGCTTATTTAGTGAACCCTGGTTCCAAACAGAGCAGGGAGGAAATCCAGGGCATCGCCAGTTGCGATGCTGAACCTCGGGAGAGTATGCTGGCGTAGTGAAATCCCGAGACTCAACTAACCTGAGTCTCCAGACAAAACAGAACTTCATCAGAAAGCAAAAATAAACAATAGCGCTGTGCACACACTGTTCTGTGGTCTGGACAGGGCTGAGCAGCCAGGGCTGGTCCCAGCTCTTCCCGTTCACAATCGCAGCAGCAGCAGCAGCAGCAGCAGCGGCAGCAGCAGTGCGGGCTCCGGGTCCCTGTGCACACAGGGCTTCCACTGCCACGAGCCTGGCACATCTGCACCCCTGGCTTCTCTCTTTCCTCAGGCTAAATTCAGTGATCATGAGGTCTTAGGTAAGGGACGCGTCTTCCAGGCAGACTGGCCTGAACTGCAGTGTCAGGCTTCCTGCCTGTCGTCACTGTTCTTCCTTCCCTGATTACACCTCCATCGTCACCCTCCTGCACTGGAGAAATGACCTGCGTACGTGTTCACATCACTCACTGCAGGAATTGCCTGACCCTTGGTTATGTAGGTTTCCCTCCCTGAAGGTGAGAAAGCGTTACACCCCCTTTGCAGTTCTCTAAAGTTCCTTAGGTATAAAGGCAGAAGAATCCCAGTGCAGTGTGGTCAAAGTGCCCTGGAGACAAGACTTTCTCTGCTCCAGCCGGGTGGTTGCGTGGCATTAAAGCAGGAAAAGCCCGGGTGGGCGTGCTCCAGTGTGAGCTCAGGCTCGTGCTCAGGGAGGTGACCGCACACAGGCAAGGGGCAGCGAGCTTCCCCACCAGTCGGCTCAAGGGGGCAACAAGGAAGCTGAAACTGCCTGGAGGCTTTTCACAATCTGAGGAGTCCTAAGGGGAGCCCAGTTTACTCTCCACTGGGAAGGCAAAAGAATGGGGGCGTCACAATCACACTTTAGGAATCTGTAGCAAAGCTGTAGAGTGAGAAGGTTGTTTAAATCCTAACAAAAATGCCTCAGGAGGTCAAGTTTACCTAATATGCCCCCTCCCCAAACAAAACCCAAATCCAGGTGTGAAGCAATTGGAGCTGTGGGATAGCTTTGTGGACGGTCAGGTGAGGGGTCAGGTGAGGCCTGGTTACCGGCATCAGTAACGAGATATGGTGTAGTAGTCGGATCGCTGGTTTCCTAACTGTTCCAGAGGAAGAGGGCAGCACAGAGCCAGTGGCAACCTCAGTCCTTGAGACTAGTTTCTGTCTGAATGAGATCTCAGTTTATATTAGAGTCTGTGAAATTTTCCTTTCAAAGAAACTCGTCTCTAAGAAAAGAGCCATTGTCCGTTTACCTTACCCTTCCTCTCACGGTTCTCAGATTCATGTCAGATTCAAGTTTTTGGATTGAGTCTTTGAATTTGGGAGGTTCTGAGTTTTTTTAGTTATCAAGATGATTATACACCATTACCAAGTGGGATTCATAACAGGAATGCAAGGCTGGTTCAACATACATAAATCAATAAATGGAATACTCCATATCAACAGAGCCAAAGACAAAAATCACATGATCATCTCAATAGATGCAGAAAAAACTTGACAAAGTCTGACACTCATTCATGATACAGTACTTTTTACATTGTGGATGCATTATCATATTTTTATAATTATGATTAGTGTCTTTTTTGTAGCATTTATGCTAGAATTAAAAGTGATTTATCCACAAAAAAAAAGATGCAGGCATAAAACTAGAAACTGAAATGCTGAATGTTAACAAGGGAAACACTTGAAGCCATAGACATGGGCAAAGACTTCTAGAGGAGGACTCCCAATAGCACAGAAAGTAATGTTGAGAATTGGCAAATTGGATTACATAAATTCAAAAGCTTCTCAGTAGCAAAAGGAATGGCCAACAGAGTGGAAGAACAGACTACAGGATAGCTAGTCCTCTAATACAACGCAAATGGCTAGCATATATAAAACTCTAAAAAAATTTTTAAAAACTGACCCAAGCAATAAATGGGCAAATGGACTGAATTGAGGCTTCTCAACAGTGGAAACAAAGGCCAAAAACATAGGAAAACATCTTCAGGTTCTAGGGGCAGTCTCACCTTACCCCAGTGAAAATGGCTACCATCAAGGGTACAAAATGTGATGAGCTCTGGCAGGGGTGTAGAGGAGGGGAGTGGCCTACGCTGTTGGGGGAAGGTAAACCAGCACAGTCACTGTGAAAATTAGTGTGTGGATTCCTAAACAAATAAACAAACAAACAACTAAAAATACCTTTTGATTCAGCTATAACTCTCCTGGCTATGTTCCTGAAAGAACTAAAAACAACATACATGTGTGCATACCTTTGTGTATAGTGGCAAAACTCACAATAGCTTAGCTGTAGAAACAGCTTAGATGCCTATCAACGGTAGACTGGGAAAACAAAATGTGCTTATGTGTATCTATAAATGAATATTATTTAATCATAAAGAAAAGTCACATCGTGGCATTCACAGGAAAACGGCTCAAATTTGACGGGAAGATCTTAGCAAAATAAGCTGGACTTATCACTTAAGCCACATATCATAATTTCTCTCATGTGATAAATAAGTAAATGACAGACACTGGGAATAAGAAGGTAGATTTTGGGAGATTGAGAAAGGGATAAGAGTGAGTGTTTCTAAAAAGGAGGGGAATAATGTGATTGAAAATAATAAAGATATGATAGATGTATCACCAGGTTCCCCACAGCATCCTTACTGTTGTGTATTACAAATGTGTAGTTATATTCATGTATATGGAGTTGCTGCAGTCAAATATTCCCAAACAAGTGTTTCCCAGTGGTGTAGCTCTTTGCATAACTGTTTCCTTTAAGTTTAAAACAACAAAGGAAATTGATAAATATGTTAAAGCTCTATGCTTTGATTACATTGATTCTTACTGACTAGATCTTATAACATAGAAAACATTTTAAAGCAATTAATTAAAGAAAATAATCATAATGAGGCAGTGGGTAGGTGCCTGGCTCAGAGCGGCAGGGGCAAAGGCCCTGCTGTGAGGCTAATGAAGAAGAATCACATGACTTTTCAGGAGCAGATTCTGAACTCAGTAATCAAGCTGCATCTGACAGTGAAGTTTCTCCACGCCTAAAAAGAACACACTCTCAAGTGTCTTTGTTATCTGACAATAGCACCCTAAATAAGACTCATTACCCAAGAAAGATGATTTTAAAAAATGGTGATATCAATGTAGACTTTGGTCAACTAAAACTTGATCATAAGAATGCAGAAAAGACCATTAAATCAGTAAAGACTGGTTTGATGCTAAAGAGACTGACAGGAGTTGACCCCTCAGGAATAGGAGAAAATCACCTAGATCATGACTGATGGAACCCAAAATTTACAGTAGAAATGAAGACCATTGAACCCTTAAAAAGAGATAAAGCTTTTTTGATACATGTTGGTGGGCTCTGCCCTTTAGTATCTGAGACTCACTTGAGGGCTTATTTCCAAAAATACCAAGTTTCTGAAACCTCAACTTATGATTCTTCTACTAATTACAAATATTCATCTCTTGCTTTTAAGAAAAACCATGAGGCAAATATGGCTGTGGAAGAAATGAACGAGATATATTTTCCATCAGTAAGTGTGTGGCTTGTTAAAACTCGTGAAGAGTGCACACCACTACTTTCCTAAAAAAAAAAAAGTTCAAATAATTTGAAGAAAAGTATCAGCTAACTAATTGACTCAGCCTCCTCTGTTTCCACATGGCCCAGAACTAGGCTGAGGCAGGTGTCCAAGTAAGACACTAAGCTTTTATCTTTGGACCAGGATGTCAGGAAGAATTGTAAACAGACTGAATCTTTTTTTTTGTTTTTTTTTTTTTTTTTTTA
>PVJX010043681.1:0-13545 GCA_004027295.1 Dolichotis patagonum
GGAATCCTAACTCTACTGTCAGTGGGAGTGTAGATTGATGCTGCTACTGTGGAAATCAGTGTGGAGATTCCTCTAAAAATTAGAACCAGAGGTTGCATATTTCCCATCTTGGTATCTTCCCAAAAGAATTAAAAGCATCATGCCACAGCACTATAGAGACATCCATATTTATAGTATCTAAATTTATAACAGCTAAATCTTGGAAACGGCACAAAGGCCCATCAATGAGTGAATGGCTACATTTTTATATATACAATAGAGTACTACTCAGCCATAAAGAAGGATAAACTTGAGACATTTATAGGTAAACAGATGCACCTAGCAACCATAATCTTAAGAGAAATAAATCAGACACACATGTTCAAATATCATATTGTTCCTCTTGTGTGTGAACCTGAAAGGGTAAATAAGGACCAAAATCTATAATGGATATTGCAAAATAGGTAGAAAATCTTCAAATGGTGAGGAGAATAATGGAGGAAGAAGGGGGAAGGAAGGGAAAAGGAAAAAAAGAGTAGAAGGAGAAAATGGAAATAAAGCTTTTACAAATAAGGTGAGGACAGGTAGATGGGAGGTGAGGGGAGTGGGCACAAAAGAAGAGTCAAGGTGTGTTATGCACAGATTCCCTGTCACGAGCATGGTCACTGTGCATATTTAAAGTATACCAGTAAAATTAATTTTTAAAAGAGATAGGGTTTGAAGAGGTTTAATTTCTCTGATGAAAACACACGAACAGCTAAGGAACAAATGAAAAGATTCTACACATCCTTCACCATTAAGGAAATTCAAACAAAAAGCACAATATTTCTTCCATACCCACTAGGTTGGCTATAATTTTTAAAATGAAAAAGAAGTGTGGTCAAGATTATAAAGAAATTGGAACTCTCAGATATTGTAAATGAAGCTGTTAAATATTTAGGCCCTGCGGACTATAGTTTGTCAGTTATTTTATGACCAATTCAATGTTTAGATGTATATTCAAGACATACATTCACACAAAACATAAACACTAACATTCATATAATCATGATTCACAATAGTCAAAGAATGAAAATAACTCAAACGTCTATCAATTAATGAATGAATAAGCAAGTGTGACACATTTATGCAATAGACTTTTACTGAGCCATAAGATGGAGTAAAGTGCTGATACATACCATAGCACAGATGAAATGTGAGAACACTATGTTGTGTCACCAAAAGTCACCAAATAACATATAATTCTATTTGTATGAAATGTTCAAACTGTCAAATGTGTGGGGACAAAAAAGATTAGTGGCTTCCAGAATACCCAGGTACAGGGGGTATGTCTCAGAAGTAGGGGTTTTCTCTGTGGGATAATGGAAATATTCCAGAATTAGATAGTGACGATGGTTACACAGAATTCCAAGTACTTACACACCACTGATTTGTACATAGAAATGCATAAAATGACCAAACCATGTAAATTTCACGTGAGAAGTTACATATATTATATATAATGGTGTTTTGTGCTTTTAGGCTAAGATTAAGTGTAAAATAAATGCATAATAAAGCAAAATACAATATTTTTTTAAAAATAAATTTTAAATAGCATATAATTTGTATTTTTAAAACTAAGGTCACATTAAATTTCACAACATCCAGAAAAACAACCAGAGGATTATTTTCAATTTATGTTTTTATATCACACTATTTATATTACTGACACATAAACTATGTAACATACATTGCATTTATCATTATTTATACCATTTATTCATAAAATACTATATTCATGTTGTTATATGTAAACAAATATACTCCTATAACATTTACTCTATATTTTAGCAGCATATTCTTGACTGCTTTATTAACAAAAACAATTTTATAATATCGTTACTATAAGGACAAAATAATATAGCCTCTTATGTATGCTTGATCAAAATATCTTTTATGAATATTTTGAGTGAATCAAACATACAACTTTACATATGACATACTGCTTGAGGTATTTCTTTAAGATTTTTACTCTATAAACAGCAATTGTCATATATCTTCCACACAAAAAAAGGAAAAGGATGTATGATACATTATACTTGTAGTCACTGAATTTTGAGTATGTAGATTGTTATCAAGAAAAAACAAGTCTGTTTCCCTTTGCCAGGTAACCACTGAAAACAAAGTATTCACACAATCTACCCATGGATGCTGTTGATTTCTTGAGGTATGGATTGAAAATATTCCTTAAAAACATTCTGGATGGATGACAATTTGAAAGCATTTTCTCTAAAAATCAGGAGCAAGACAAGAGTATCTACCCTTACCTGTTCAATATAACATGTAAAGCTTTAGCCAAGAAATCAGGCAAGAGAATAAAAAGGAATATGAGTAGAAATTAAGAAATAAAATTACTTTATGCTTCTTTAGGCAGAAGACCCCAAAAACTCCACCCAAAGATTTCTTGATCTAATAAAAACATTCAGTAAATATCAGGACACAAATTCAACATAAAACAATCAATAATAGCACTCTTGTGCATGAATAATGAATGTACCAAGAAAAAATCAAGAAAACAATTCCATTCACAGTAGCTTTAAAAATAATTAAATACCTCAGAATCAACAAAACCAATAATGTGAAAGCCTCTATAATGAAGACCATAGAACTCTGAGGAAAGAAGTGAAAGCAGACATTAGTGCTATGGCTTGTATCTAGATTTCCCTCCAAAGCTTCATGAGGCATTAGAGTGTGTGTTGTGGGATTAAGGATATTCCACCCTGTCTTCAAACCAGCTATCTATGGACTGAAACCTCTACAAACTCTGAGCCAGTAAAAACCTCTTTCTTTAACTTTGGATGTTGGATATTTTGCTCCACCAATGAGAAAAATAAGACAATTAGACAATGAAAAGAAATCCCTTAAATTTGGATTGGCAGCATTGATATTGTTACAATGGTCATATTACAAAAAGAGATATATAAGTTAATGCAATCCCTATTAAAATAGAACATTCATCACAGAACTATCTAAAGAGTCCTAAAATTCATATGGAATCAGAAAAGATGGCCAAAACAATTCTGAGTGAAAAAAGAGTAAAACAGGAGGCGCTGCAAAAAAGGATTTACAGTTATGCTATGAAGGTGTTGCTGTGGTTTTAGGTCAGGAATTCCCCAAAGGACTCATGCACTCACAGGCAGGGCTTTGGGAAGGGGACTGAATCCTAGAATGACATGGCTGACATGCTGCTGGGAGGTGACGTCTGGGGAAAAAGAGGCACGGCCTGGAAGGGACATCGCCCTTCCCAGCTCCTGTCTTCACTTCTGTTTCTGCTTCCTGCTGCCAAGGCTTTGAGAAACTTCCCTCTTGGGCAGGCCCTGCCAAGTGCAACTTTTTGCATTTGACTCCCCAAACGCGGACTGAAGCTTCTACAGTGTGAGCCAAAATAAACCTCTCCTTCTTCAGTTGCAAGTGTCAGGTATTTTGTCGAGGTGACAAAGAAAGTGACTAAGAGTATAATAATAAAAGCAACATGGTACTGGCATAAAAACAAGTATGTAAACTAATGGAACAGAACAAAAGTCACTGGAAGAAACTCAGGTACCTACAACCATCTGATCTCTGTCAAAGGGACTTAAAAACATACACTGGAGCACAGATAGCCTTTTTAACAGATGGTGCTAGGAAAACTGGATATCCATCTGAAAAGGACTGAAGTTAGATCCTTATGTTCACTATATACTAAAGGCAAATAAAAAATAAATACCTAGGTATAAAAACTGACACTTTGAAACTAATGGAAGATAACAGGGTAAACACTTAAAGAAAAAAACAAATGGCCCAATCAAAAGGTGGACATGTGAACTGAATCTTTGGCCATTAAGACAATGCAAATCAAAACAACTTTTACATTCTATCTTACATCAGTCAGAATGGCTGTCATAAAATACACACACAAAATGATGAATGCTGGTGAGCCTGTGGGGGGGCCTCTTACATGGCCAGCAGAAACATAAACAAGTAAAATTCTTACAGAAATCAGTATGCGATAACTCGGAAAACTAATAGTTGACCCAGCTGGTTATATCCTCCTGGTTATAGTGTCAAGAGTTAGTCATCACACTATAGTGATACATATATACTCACAGCAATACAAATCACAGTTGCTAAGCACTGGAAAGACTTGATAAATAAACAAAACATGATGACTATACACAAAGAAATGGTGTTTAGCCACAAGCAAGAATGAAATTATGAAATTACATCATTTCATGAAAATGGATGGAACTTGAGACCATGCTTAGTGAAATGAGTCAAACTCAGAAAGTTAAATATTGCATGTTCTCTCTTATTTGATCAACCTATATATTAAAAAATGAATAAAATGAAGGAAAGAATAAAGGAAAGTGAAAAGGTAGAGTCCTGGAGACGGGGTCAGGGAAGGGAAGTGGAATAGAGAGGAGGTAAAGGGATTGAAAATGACCAATATATGATTCATGTATGTAACAGCTATACCAAATAAACATCACTATTCTGTTATACACCTACTAATAAAAAATGGAATCTGCACTGAACTTGCAGAGATTATTTGTCCTTATTCTTAAGCAATACATTTACATTACATTAAGAATTATAAGTGTTATAGTTTAGATCAAAAAGTCCCCTAACAGTTATGTGTTCAGAGGCGGGGATTTGAGGAGGCAGCTTGATCAAGGGAGCACTGGCCTCATCAGTACCCCACTGATGAGTTCATAGCTGAAAGGGCCATTAGAGAACAGATCCCAGTTGGAGGCGGTGGGTCATTTGGGGCATGCCGTGGAGGATATATCTCTTGTTCTGACTCTTCTCGTTTTTCTCCAGTTCCTTGCTGCAGTGTGTTAAGTACTTTTCCAATGCCACATCCCTCCACAGTGATGTTTCTTGGAGCCAACCAACCATGGACTGAAGTCTCTGAAACTATGATCCAAAATAAATCTTTACTCCTTTAGGTTGTACATATCAGGCATTTAGTGTATATCAGCAACAGAAAATGCTACAGTACATAATCCAGAGCTCAATTAAAGACTGCAGGAGGTTGTGTGCTGATCACATGGAAGTATTATACCATTTTGTATAAGATTTTTGAACATTCATGAATTTTGGTGTCTGCAAGGGGTCCTGTAATTAATCCTCCATAGACACTGAGGGACAATTATTTCCAATTTTACCTGTCTGATATGTGGGAGGGTTTCTTGCTCCATGCATCACTAGTCTTATTTGTTAGCTCACATTTGTCTTTTCTGGGAAATTTTTTAAATTTTAATTTTTTGTTAACACATCTATGTAGCACATAGTGATTACATTCATCAGGAGACCCTTGTACATAGCTTAATTATTTTTACTTTTCCTTCACTTCTCTCTCCTTCCTCCCTCCATGTCTAGATTCCTTTCCATTTGCACAAGATCTATCTTCCTGATTCCTATCATTAATACTTGATTTTGCTCTTTTAAAATATTTTCTGAGTCACATTTTTTTGAGAGCTGCTCACTTCACTAAAGAAAATTGCATTGTCAAACAAAAAAAAAGGACGATTTTGACATTGGTGCAAGGGTGGCTTTTACTGTCCTGGAACTGTCACGTGCACTCTTTAAAATCCATTTGTATTCTGATTGCACGAATCCTGGCTCAGTCACTTGCCACCTGTCTGAAGCTGAGCAACATTACTTTCACCTGCTTGAGTCTTATTTCCTCATCTGTGAAATAAATTGATGTTATATTGATGGTATTGCATTTTAATATAGACTACTTTAAATAAATTTTCATAAACACTAAAACTTTGTTAATAGTGTGCACTCAGTAAATGGCAACTATTTCTGTTTTTCACCTTTATGGTAAGTTTTGTTGCAGCTCCAGATTCACTTACTGAAAAACAGATTGTGAATTCTACAAAAGTGGACTCTACCAAAGAATTTATCTTTGTCTTCCCTACACTTACTTCAGGGCCCTTTTTATGGAATGCATGCTTAGTAAATACTAAATAAGTGGATTGTGATAGTTTGCATAAAACTTTCACACACAATTACCAGATTCAGAAAAGAGTACTGTATTCTTTTTACAATGTGAACTACTGCACAGGAATCCCCTCAGTGAACGACTCCTGGAGTGAAGATCCACGTAATCGATACTACCCGTTCCTGGGTACTGAGACTGGTTTTCCTATTATTAGCTCTGTTGCCTAGATAACTGACTTTACATTTCTGTATCTCAATCTTTTTATTTGTAAATGAAAGATAACAAGACTTTGTATCCACTGGGGCTGCTGTAAATATAAATTAATATACTTTTTCTAAATATGTGTTCCTTTTTAGGAGCAAAGCTGACAGTGAAATGTTTTCAATAAATATAACTTCTTCATCACCAAAATATTCTAGCACTGGGCTGGAATTTGAGTTTTTAGAGTTTAATGAACTGCTATCAAACATCGTTCTCTGGTGGCCTTTTGTGACAGTCCTTCTCATTTTATGTTCTCATTTCTCATACTTCTCATTGTTCATCTTACTGCTGTTTTCTCCTCTTACCTCCATGTAGGGCTCGTGAGGTTTCTAACTGGTACTTGCATTTCAGTGCCAGCTCATGAGGCTATTTACACTTTTGAAGTTCTTCATTCTCGACACCTGAACAAACTTTAGATTTGGTAGGATAAGCTGGATAGGAAACCATCCAAGAAATTTAATCAGAGGACTTAACAAAAAGCTAATAGACCATTTCAAACTAATGCTTACCATATGTAATGGCATGTCTTTCCGCTAGAGACTGAAAATAGAAACATAATTAAGAGAAAAGCCCAAGTATCTGTGTGTAAGATGTCTGTAACACAGGTTTAATTTCACTAAGCATTTTAATATTTCACTAATAGTCTAATGCACTTGTAGTTTTACAGAAAGAGTAGGGCGTTACACTAGCTTACAAAGCGAGCATCTTCATGGTCCACAGCACCAGTGTCATCCAAGCAGCGTGAATCTTGTCTTCCTTGAACTGTTTCTGTTTTCCACTTAACCTGAGCGTGTCACTGATCCATTTACGATCTAAAGTTCTTTTCACTCAACCTATCTTTGAGTTTAGGGTGTCTATTAACTGTTAGTTCTTTTCAAGTGTTGTGTTTGTTTCTATTAAATTTAAGAGAAAATGATTTAGAACCAATCCTTCATTCTATTTCCCACACTTGGAATTTATTTTATGCATTCATTTACTTTCTTCACCTCTCTATATTCATGTAAGTGTGTGCCAGAAAATGTAGTCTCAGCCAGTTCTATGGAGAAGACAGCTGAAACGGTGGTCACCACCGGAGAGGTAGAGAGATTTCCGAGTTGGTGTTTTGGCTGCTGATTTGGCATGGGGTGGTGCAAGGCATGAATACATAGGATGTGCCCGTGTAGCTGTGCTCCCACATTCATTTATTGACTTATCATGAGTAAATTGCTTGCATTTATAAGCTCTGGCACCATTTATTAGGAAGACAAATGAGAGTAATTAAGCTTCAAGGCCGTAAGTACTGAAACTTTTTGGAATTAGTGTGCTATTAAAATGACGGAGTGTCTTGCTTTGCCCAGGTGAGTCAGGCTCTTTCACCTCGAGTTCTGCTTCTTGGAGTGACCTCTGCCGGTCCTTTTAACCACGCATGTTGTTTCAATGAGCTAACTAAAGTCCCTCAGGCAGTGCCAGGGATGGATGGCCAGTTTGTTAGACACCATCTTTGACTAGATCATTAAGTGCCAAGCTCAGCAGGGAACAAGCATTCACTTTTAGTTAATGTTTGCTATTCACTTGGATAACTAGATGGATGCAGATCAGCAGTCACTTCAAGAGTAGCAGTTACGTGTTTTACAAGTAGATCCAGATTAGTGGAATTTTGCCTTTAATTAGAAATAAGATTAGTGAGGATTTGAGCATTTAAAAGAAATAAAATGTAATTATTAAGATCACATTTATCATTTTACAAGTGATATAAACCAAATGGCCAAGCCTCTTAGTTTTCTTGAAAGAAAAGATCTTGGCCAGAGTCAACAAATATAAACAGATACATTTGACTTATAGTTTGATTTCTAAATTTACTTCTAAGTTTAGCAGCATTTGAATATGACAAATGTTGTACACCATAGAGTTCCTGCAAATTTCTAAATTAGTGTCATTAAAAATTAACTATGTGACCTTCCATGCAAAGTCTAGGGCCTTTGTGAAGCACAATGATGTACACAGTGTTGGTCTCTGCTCTCATATTACAAACTTCCCAGGCATTATTTCTCCTCTCAGGTCTTTCTCCTTGTGAAAGCTTCATTTTGATGTGAAAAAAAAAAAAAAAAAAACTTTCCTTCCAGTGAAGTGGCAAATATTTTCACAATGCTTTTCTTTTCCCATAGTATGAGTGGTTTGAATACATGAAGAAAATGTCAACTGAGACAATACAACATCTCTTTATAGTGTAATAAAAAGACACAGAACTTCAACAAAGCAGAAGGCCACACTAAAGAAGCATCGTTATTCTTATTTAAATAGGACATTTTGATTATATACTTGACGCCCTTATTATTTTATACTTAATTTATTATTCAAATTTTTTCATATAGTTTACTCTTTCTGCTCCTTGCCTAAAATTTCATTCTCACATTTGGGTACAAAAAAGAGAAGGGGAAAGAAAAAATTTAATTTGAGTTCAGGAAGGAGTACCTTTAACTATTCTAACACCCACCTTCAGAGTTCTACATTGTATTTCTAGAAAATTTACTCAATAGTGTATGACTCTCTACACCAAAATTTCACTGATTAGGTTTATATCTTAATCCCTCATTTTTCCTGTTGACTGATTTTATAGAGAACTCTCTACAACTCTGGTTTTCTGTTACTTTGTCTCCATTGTGAAGACAAAACTTTAGTTCTTTGAAATTCAGATCCCAAAATATTTACCCTCATTTATTGTAATTGTATATAATAAGCTAAAAAGAATAAAAGGTAGAAGGGAAAAATAGGAGTGGGGAAAATACACATAAAAAGGTATCAATAAAAGAAGAGGGCTTAAGTGGCCTTCTATCCTTTGCAATGACAAGTTTGAGACCCAGAGACTTTCACAAGAAAACCAACAAGGCACCATTTATAATTTCTGTTTGTCATCTTATTTATTTATTTATTTGACTCAGCTTTGGGTTTTTAAGCACATTTGTTTTGCCATGATTTTCACTTAACACATCAAGATGAAAACTAAAATGATCTTTGCAACTTTTACCACTAACTCGGAAAATTAGAAAGAGAGCTTCTTTATTACACCAAAATGAACAAATAAATAAGTCAGAACCTAGGCAAGCAATAGACTTTTCTGGCTGAGAGTGAGCTTCTTACAGACCCATTTCTTCTGGGGAACTGCCTGATCCTGCCCATGAGTAGAAGACCTCCAGGTACATTTAAAAAATCTCCACCCCCAGCAGCAGCAGACCGTGGGAATTTGATAGAAATTTTTCCCTTTAAATTAAGCAATGAAGAACCTAATAATGGAAATTATACATATGGTTTAAAAAATAATTATTTTTAAAATATTTATCCAAGTACTCTATACTTTCAAGCACTCTATATTTTCAAGTTCCTGTTTTAATTCCATCCATTATATTGCTATTCTTTTAAACTTTTTGGTAAAATTCAGTGCCTTATTTCTGGAAAACTTCACTGTTCTTTCCTGTTCACCAAAGGAAACTACAAATGGATAGCATAGGGAAATTAAGGGGAAACAAAAAGAAGATATGAGTAAGATGTTAATTGATGCTTCTTACTCCAGAGCTTCAGAATAATTATTCTAACATAAATAAGTTTCCCAGGTACATTTTGGCTAATTAAAATTTGATCAGGTTAGTGCTCTATTGGTTTAAGAAGTCTTTCTCAGGCAAAATGTTCTGTAAAACACTCATTTGCTTAATATTTATCTCCAGGATCACATGATAGAGACCAGGCCAGAACTGTTTTGCCCATCAGTGTTCCCCAATACTTTGCACTGTGTAGAACCTAGCATCCTGAATACAGTTACAAATGAGTGGACAGCAGTTTAGAAGCTGGTGGTTAGTACTCATGCAGGGGTCCCATCCGGAGTCCTGTCTCTATCAGGACTCCTAACATGTTGCTATCGTAGTAATTCAGTAAGTTAGAATAAAAACATTCTTTATGCTATTTTGTCCTCAGTACTCCTTGGCTAGAGCTCTGACCATAAATATTACCCTCACTTATATTACAAAGCCAATAGTTTTGCAGAATTTGATATGTAAATGACACTTTCAGACAAATGCAAGATAATAACTACTTAAAAATGTTCTCATTCTATGATTAATAAAATCAGAATTGTTATGTTCCACTAATTATTTACTTCCTATTCTATATATTCTGTCTTCTCTTCTGCTAGCCTATTTCAGTAAATAGCTATGCTGGGACCTCATAATTTTATAAAGTCCATCATACAAGCTAACTGACTGACCTATTTTTCATAGCTGAAAGAGTAGCCTAAAATTAATGCCTTGAATTTTTTACCCTACTTACCTTTCCATGCATTACAATCTGACTTCTGGGCTCAATACTGAGTAAAAAAAAAAAATAAGGATACCAAAGATGTTATATACTAGGTATTATTTCTCTTTTCCTTATTTTGACTCTTCATGGTGTTATGTTTTAATGAAAGCTCTTTCTTTATTGAAAAATCTTCTCAATCTGCTCTACACAGCATTATTACTCCATGCTTTTATTTTTAACTCTCTCTCTCTCTCATGGTTTTCTCCTCCTTATTTGTGGGTTCCTCCTCTCCCACCTGCCATTTAACTGTTGTATCACACAGTTCTACAGGTTACCTTCTCTTCCTCCACATCTATATACACTCTCTTGGAAAACTCAATCTTACAAGATAGACAAAGCAAGCATTTCCAAATCTACCTTTCTAGACCCAGTCTCTTCGAGAGAGATTGCTTCTGTCTCCTCCATGAATAAAGGTGTATAATCATTCCTCCCTTGACATGTTAAAAGCTAGAAATGCACAAAAGAGCTTCTACTTCTCATTTTATCTTATCTTCAACATACAACTCATTAATAGCCTATTGATTCTACCTCTTTAATATCATTCAAACTGTCCCTTCTTCTCCCAGGGTAAAGTTTTATTTCACGCTCTCACTCATCTGTATTATTCTAAATAGTCCCTTTTCACTGGTCTCCCAGTTTCCTCTTTGCTAGAGGATAAAGGCTGTATAGCTTGGCTGTAAGCATGGCTATGGGAGAGGTAGAAATACTGTTAAAGAAGAGTAGTTTGTCCACTAAACATATACATGAAGACAATCTGCACCTTCCACAATAATTCTAAAATTATGAAGCAATGTTGAGATGAGTATTTTTGTCTCTGGATCACAGATAACTACTCAAAGGTCTAAGTTTAGTGTGTCATTTAACATGTCAGTTGGTTTCTCATTATAAACTATAAACTTTAATATATAATTCAATAGTCTATGGGTTGGACCAGCAAAAATCCATTTCCTTTAAGCTTTGGAATGAGCGTCTGGGTAGCAGGTGATCTCTGTTAGCTATGGTGACATCTGTGGACAGACGCCGACGTGCAACTGTCCAGGCTCCCTCTCTGAATACCCTGTCTCCTTGTCTTGGACAATTGTGACTGTAGCATTCATTATACTTATTCATTATACTTACCGCATTATGTTTAAGGGAAAAATGAAAAATCATCTTTTGCAAAAATCACCCATGACTTTCCCAAGTCTGAAACTCTCAAGCATTGTTTTGTTAAAGTCATGGAGAAGACTTGTTAGTAGCTTGAGCTTATGGCCATGATTCTTGAAATCACATGGAACCAGGCTCTGTAGCAATAAGTTCATGAATTTATTTTTCACAACCTGTTAGGCTGAGTAGAATGGATGATAGATTGTTTTTTCTAAGAGTAATACTGTACCTTGTAACCACATAACTTCTAATCACTGTGCAAATATAAGATCAACCAATTGCATCAAAGAGAGATGATGTGGTCTGTGGCACATGCCCAAACTAGTCTGTACAGAACTATACCAGCCCAGAGTCTAGAGAAAAACTGTTAAATTGCCAAGAAGTGTTCTTCCTTGAACTGCCAAGCTTTCTCCCTTCCATTATTCAAATGCCTTCAGAAGTCATTTCCCTTTCCATAGACTCTATTCCAAGCTGTCAGTTAAAATTACCAGGCTCTCGGCATTCCCAGGCAGTGGCCTAAGAAGGACCATTCATAAAGAGGAAGCAACAAGAGAACACCGTGTAGTTCACGATCAAAGAGAGTGTGGCTCAGGCACCATCTCAACCTCTTCTGTGCTCACTCTGCACCCTAAGTGAACTGTAAAACCATTTCAGTCTCACTGTCCTCATCTACAGGAATAGTGATTCTCACCTCACATGTTCTTTAGATAAGAGAGATACACATAAACATCACATCAGCAGTCCTTAAGAGTTGTTCATACATATAGTTTTACAAAAACCTCAATATAGGTATTTTATTATCAAAACTTTCTAGATGAGGACACAGTTAAGTAATTTGCATAAAGTCATCAAGATAGTAAGTGAAGGAGTCAGGACTTGAATTTAGACAGAATAACTCTAAACTGTCCTTTCAAATTACTGTACACACTAAGTGTCTAGTATAGTTTCAAGTACACATGAGATGCTAAATATCTTTTTAGAACAACTGCAGTAGCCTTTTGTGGATTTTCTTAACTCAGGTATTACTCTCTTCAAATTATTCCAAAATAATTCTCAAGCCAAATCCCTAAAATCCAAATCATTTAAGATAAATACAGATAAAATTTTACTGTATTGTCTCATTACATAAAAGAAATGACCTGGACTCTTAAATGTGGGATTCTAGACCCTCAACAATTGGGCTGGTATCTACCATCCTAGAGTCATCTTCTGACATTCTCATTCCAGCTGTAGCATTTATGTTCTTACTGCAGCAGGTTACTCACCTACTTGTTTTACTTCTCCTTCTGACCTGGGCAAGCTCCTCTTCAGACCAAGGGTCAAACTCAATTTCTGTTTCTCGCAAGATCTTATTGCCTTGATCCTTTGAAGGGCAGCGCGTTTGTCCTTCCTCTGAACTCCACAGAAATGAAGATAACAAGATCATGCGATCTGAACATATCTGCATCCACTACCTTCTCAATGACCTGAGAATTAAAAAGGGGATTTTGCTGCATTATTTCTTCAGCAAAATACAAAGAAATTCCTTCTCTGCCTTTGGGGAAGATTGGGGCAGAAAACTAGAGGTATTGTATATCTTTAAGAAGTCAGAAGAATATTCTTCCACCCTTCTTTCTTGAAAGAGTAAGCAGCCTTTTTAATGTTTTCATCTATGTTTAATGAATGGAGACTTCCTGAAAGGAAATTGAACTGTTTGTATAAGGAAGTTGCTAAATAAACTCTGTGTTTTGTTGATTGGTAAAGGAAAGCAGCCAGATTCCTAAGTAGCTGCCTGGGTTAGCAAGGTGATTAGCTGTTACACAATCTGTAAGGGCCAAACTTCTAAATACACTCTGCTTGGGCAAGACATTAGAGAATAACGT
>PVJX010043682.1:0-13565 GCA_004027295.1 Dolichotis patagonum
CTCCCCCTCTTCCCCTCCTCCCCTCCTCCTCCTCCTCTTCTTTCTCCTCTTCCTCCTCCTCCTCTCCTTCCTCCTCCTCCTCCAGGAGGAACAGTGGCCAAGTGGGGGCCTTTGGGGGCCCCCCTGGTGGGGGGAGGTGGGAGGGAGGGTGCTGTTGGACATTCAGAAAGCCATGGCGCTTGGGCTGTGCAGCTGGGAGAGGCGCCCGCCCAGCCAGGTGAGGTGCGTTTTGTCCACTCACTGAGCTGTGTTTGGTTGGCTGTGCCTGGAGCTCTCTCGGTTGATCTCAGGAGTTCCGGGGGAGGTTTTCCCAATGCAAACCCTCCAGCGGCAGCAGGCTAGCAGCCTCAAGACCAGCTGGCCAGGGGAGAGGCGAGAGAGGGGGTGGGGACTGTGTTGGTCTGGAGCTCCCACGCACCTCACAAGAGGGCCACAGCTCTGGGCAAATGGGATTTGCGCATGGCCAGAGCCACAGAAATTCCAAAGAGAGGCTAAGTGAGTTTTTGCGTGAAGTCTTTCAATCTTTAACTATTGGCCACTTAATTAGCTTTTAAAAAATTGATGAAGCGTTGTATTAGCAAAACACCGTGGGAGCTGAATAAGATCTCTAAAGGGTGCAGGGTGACTCGTGACTTCCTGACCCACAACAGCAAGTGGGGGACAACAATGCCATCCACAGAAGCAACAAGGATAGAAGGCTTTTGTCTGCACTCTGGGCTGATCCAGATAACGGGCCGAATTTATCCTCTGAGCCTCCCACACACCTTACATCCACTAGTTGGGCAGATGGCAGTGTGCCCATTTCACAGATGGGAAAACTAATGCCAGAAACCCTGGCAATCTGGGAGGCTGAGACAGGAGGGTTTGCAAGTTGGATCCCAGCCTGGGCAACTTGGCAAGGCTCTGTTTCCAAACAAAAAGTAGAACAGGGCTGCAGATGTATCTAAGCATAGAGGTCTTGGGTTCAATCCCCAGTATTACAAGAAGTAGAAGAAGAAGGAAAAGAAAGGGCAGAGGAAGAAGAGGACGAGAAAAAAGAAGAGGAAAGGGAGTGGAGCAGAGGAAGGAGAAGAAAGAAAAGAAGAATGGAAGAAAAGGAAAGAAACAAAGGAAACCATACAGTCTCCGAGGCGGGACGTGGCTGGGGCAGTGGTGCGGGTTAGGCAGTGGCAGAGCAAGCATTGGGACCCAGGTCTGCGTGAGTGTCAGCGCTGGGTGGGAGCCAAGAGACTTGCTTTTTGGCTTTGGAGCTACCGTTTCATCCGTCACCCATCATTCGTCCATCCATCCTTAAGGCTCAGGCGCTGTGCTCAGCGCTGCGGGTGGGTTAGCTGAGGGAATGCACGTAGGGTGCAGAGAGCACCCAGAAAGTGCTCAGGGTGCCAGTTTCACCACTACTGTCACCACGTGCATCTTCTCATGGGAGGGCGTCCCTCGTGGAGGCCACGCAGTGGGTATCAGGGAGAGGACGGAAAGATACGAATATTATGAATCCTTAGTTTGGGAGATGCCTGGGCTCATGGGTCTCTCCGTGAGTCTGGGATCAACACCTCCAGCCTGAATCTGTGACACAGGCGACCACGGGACCAGCAAGAGCCACCGGGCAAAGGAGGCTGGCTACGGCAGGAGAGTTCCGGAGACCAAGCCCAGCCAGCATCTCGGCCATCTCAGGGTCCCCAGGCACAGTGGGCTGTCTGCAAAGGGACAGCCAAGACACAGGCCTGTGGGTAGGGGGAACTAGCCAGCCCCGTGACATTGGGTGAGTGGATCAGAGGATGGGACCATACCAGCCAAAGGCCTGATCCCTCTCAAGGGGACCAAAACTCCCCAGGGTCTGCAAAGTCAGGCTGCCAACAAGCATTCACTGGCTCTCTGGTGCCTCTTACACTTCCCGTTGTGAGCCTTGGGTAGAAGCTGATAAAACTGAGTGTGTAGTCGGGAACTAGGGAACACTACACTCACACCAGCAGCCCCAGGCCTGGCCACGGCTTTCCCATGCATCTCTCTCTCCATGCCTTCTCTCCAGGTGGAAAACAGAGGACAGGGTGGGGTAGGGCAGCTGAGGAGCCAGGGGTGCCCAGCAGAGAGGCTGCGTCCCTGGCCCCTGCTCCAGCACAGCTCCTGCTGGAGGGGTAAGGACCCCTCAGGCTTGGGCTGGAGCCCAACCTAATTCCTCCACCCCGAACATCTCACTTGTATGGAGCACCCGCCTGCTGTGTGCCAGGCGCAGGGCCCAGGAGCTTGCGAGAAGGCCCAGGAGCTTTCCAACCCCCCCAAGACTTCCCATTCTACAGAAGGGGAAACCAAGGCTCAGAGAGTGGAAACCAGCCTTGTCTGCATTGCTTTTACAAAGACGTCCTGTGTGCACCGTGGTATCGCCACCCTCGCTGTCCAGGTAAGAGAAGCTGACCCCTACAGGGTGTCAGAGGGAAGCCAGAGCCCCCTGCCCGGGAGCCCTCCCTCCCTTGAGCTCTAATCATACCCCAGCCCAGCTGCTGTGCTCAGCCAGTGAGTCTCAGGCACCCTAGCCAACCTCGTGAAGAACCCGTGCCCAGAAGGGTGCCAGGGCTCCCAGAGTCAGGGGGAGAGTGCAGGGGAGAGTGGGCTGTGTCCCTCCCTGGGGTGCAGGGCCTCCAGAGGAGGGCGATTTGGAACGGGAACACACTCTTTCTACCGGTGCATAATGAGCCAGGAGGGAGCTGATAGATATGCTAATTTCATTATTCATGTACATAATTACAATCTAGAAGTTGGCAGCTTTCTAGGTAATGACAGGAGGGAAGGGGAAATTTACCTAACTTTTGTAATATATGTGTGGTGTTATTTAACTCTTAAATTAAGATCAGGGACCTAATTTATTCCAGGAGGTCTGAGGATAGAGGCACCGGAGGACAGCTCCACCCCATCACCAGCAAGGGTCCTTCCCTTCCCTTCCCTTCCACTTCCCCTTCCTTCCCTCCCCAGATAGCCAGCAAGCCCCAGGTCCACTAAGGGGGTTGCTACACCAGTGTAAGCTCAGCCCCCGCCCCAGGATCTCCCACCTCAGGATATAAAAGAACAGCCTGCAGTTGGCAAAGGGGTGAGAAGGAGTCCAGAGGGCCTCTTGGAAGAGGTGCTTGACGGGTATTGGGTTGGAGCTAGGCCTGCTAGGGAGAGAGGTGGGTGTGAGGCGGGGGTGGGGGGGCAGTGGACGCTATGAGGGCTGCCTTGCCTGGCCTCAAGGTTCTGGGAAGTAGCCTGTCCAGGTCCAAACCTTAGAATCACCGTAAGCCCCTCATGCACACCAGGGTCTGAGGTCCACAGCCCACCCCCCATAAGTCTGGAAAGGCGGATAGAGGGAGTACCCCCGCCCCCGCCCCACAGGGTGGGGAAGGGAGCAGAGCTCGGCACAGATTCCTCCGTGCGTGAGGGATGAGTTTTGAGCCCGCCTCTGATGGGGGCTTGGTCACCAGGCAGGGCTCTGCTAACAAAGCCAGCTTTGGGCCCCTTCCCAGCTGGTGTGGGGCTCTGCTGAGAGCCTTCACCACAGGGGCTGTGAGATTCTTGATTAGGGCTGGTGCCCACCCCCAGGTTGCTCTTCCTGCCCCCTCCCCAAGCTCTGGGACAAAAAACAGCTGCAAAAACACGGGGCAGAGGCAGGGGCTGGGCTGTGGTGGTGGAGCTGGGGCAGGAGTGCGTGTGAGTGTGTATACATGTGTCATGTCTGTGTGCTTGGCATATGCATGTGCTGGGGACAAGGCTGTGAGTGGGGATGTGTGTCAAGAAGTGTCTCTTTCCAGCCTGTGGACTCAGAAGTGTTAGTGCAAGTGCTGGAGTGCAGATAGTGCGTCTGTGCACAGGTGTACCTGGGCCCTCGTGGACAGTTGTGTTAACACGCATGCACGTGTGTGGGGGAGGTATGGCACGTGTACACACGCATGGGTACAAAGAAGGTCTGTGTGGGTGTGCCCGCGTGGGATGGACTGGCACATGTGTGTGTATGATGCACACATGTGCGGTGATGATTACATATGTGTGTAAGACCTGGGGACATGTGTGCACGCAAGTGGGATTCTGTGGGCCACGACGGTGAGCATGTGTGAGTTACTATGAATGCGTGTGTGTGTGTGTGTGTGTGTGCGTGTGTGTGTGTGTATGTGTGTAGGAAGGCAGCTTGCGGTGCTCTCCTGGGGAAGGCCCGAGTCAGGGTCCAGTGCAGCCCCACAGACCATCCCCCCAGGCTGCCCCTGCTGGCCCCCTGCCCACGCCTGGGTCTCCTCCTCCCTCCCGCTGGCTGGTCATGGATGGCTGCGTCCTCTAAGGGAGCGTTTGTTTTCTCTCGAAGTCCATCCTTCTATAATTGTTTCCATGTATTTCCCTTGATTTGTTGTTTGAAGCCCATGCCCACCCACTCCACCCCTCCCCACGCAGAGCAGAGCTCAGCCCCAGGAATGCAGATGGGAGCTGCGGCTGGGCAGAGGTGAGGGACAGCCAGCTGAGGACCCACTACGCACCAGGCAATCACAGGGCCACTCACCTGCTCCAGTCCCCCGAGCCTTTAAAGACTTGCTCAAGAACTAAGGCTTCCACAGGAAACCAGAGCAGCCAGGATTTCTCACCTCTCTGATCTGCACCTTGTGTGGTGGTAGTTGGGGACCAGGCCTGCAGGGGACCCAGCTCTGCTTCACACGTGCCCTGCCTACTCTCTCTGCCTCCCAGACACCCACTGTGTCCTTCTTGCCCACTTTCTCCCTCCACCAAGGCCTCTTCCTAAGGAGAGAGAGGAGGAGGAGAGCACAGGCCAGCGGCAGGCTCAGGACACGCTCCTGCTCCGATGGAGACCCGGGGAAAAGGGCCGGCTTCTCTGCGCAATCCTCAGCACACCAGTAATGGGCTCCCCTTTCCTGCTAACACACTTTTTAAAATGTTAATAGACTGTAAATTACTTTTCTTTTTATACTTCTTAAAATAAGCGTTTCCTCTCATAGATGGCAAGATGACGCTGGAGTTACGGGCTTGGTTTTATTACTGTCGAGATGAGATGGACTGGAGAGAGCTCATGCAGCTTTTATAGGGACTATTTTATTTATAAGAATTTTCCTAATGTCAGATGGATGGGACAGCCTTAGTTTCTTTTTTGCCCACTTGCGAGAGAAGAGGGGACTTGGGCACAGCTAGGTTTTGCGTTGCCTTTCTTCGCCCTGGAGGTCCTGAAACGTAGAGGGCTGATAGTCTTTCTACTCCTACTTGCACACCCCAGCGGATGGGGATCTCATTCTCTACCAGACATCAGGGCTCAGGTGCACACCTGACTCCTTCCCCCTGTTCTGGAGGAACTCTGTCCTTGTCCCTTGGGGCATCCCAGGCATTCAAAGGTGGCCACCAAGCCCTGCCTGGCTCCTCACTTCGCTTTCTCACCTGTCCTCCGAAATAGGTCAGAATTTGTCTCTCCCAAGTCGTAAAGACTATTTTAACTTGTTAGTTACTAAGACCAGTCTTTCCCATGATCACTTCTGACAAGAAAATCTCAATTCTGGCCGTTCTCGGAGTGATCTGTGTACAGATCAATTCTGAAAGTGCTGGGCTGGGGCGCTGGCACCCGCTTCCTTGGCAGCAGGACTTAGCAGAGCCTTAAGGGACTGAGGCTCCCCCTGGTTTTGCACAAGGCCAAGTGCTGGTGGACTGGGGGTTTCCAAAGGGCATCACAGAGCACATGGCTCTCGTCCGAGGAAGTCAGAAATCTGTCTTGGTGTGGCTGTGGAGTGACAAAGGTCAAACCCAAGCACAGAGTCTGTTGTTTCTGTCTGTTGGCGGTTCCCCAAATGGCACTCAAGGAGGCAAGGTGCGTCCACCCCTGAGTGTCACCAGGGGTGCTGAGCGCTGTCCCCCCCTTCCCATCATGCAGATGAGCAAGGTGACCCCGATGGCTCGAAGTCCTCTGGACCCTGCCTGCAGGGAAGTGGTGGGAAAGTCTGGCTCAGAGAAGAATGACTCTGGAGACGGGCCTGGGTTCGAATCCCACCTCAACCATGTTTTTATTACACATGAGATCTTGGCAATGATTTCATCTCCCTGACCTTCAGACTCCTCATCTGTGATGTGTGAGGTTGGTCTCAGAGCCTTGCTCATAGGAGAGAGCACAGAGAAAATACTCAACCAGTGTGAGTCCTTCTTGGAGCTCACAGACTGTCACCTGGAGCTGTTCTTCCTGTGCATCCTTCTCCAGCTAGGCTCCACTTCCTGTGAGGCCTCAGGGCCTTTGTACATGCTGCCCTATTTACCTGGAATCTACCCTCCAGCTCTGTCTTTCAGGCGCAAGGTGAAAGGGGTTCAATAAACAACGCATAGAAGGTTTATTTTCCATCACTTCACTTTATCACACACCTTGCGTTCCTGCGGCTTGGCTTTTACTGAAATCTGTGCTTGTCCTGCCTTTAGGGTACAAGCAAACTGTTGCTGCCCCCCACCCAGCTGCAAGGCCTCCCTCTGAGCGGAGTCCACCAGCCCAGCATCCTGGGTCAAGGTCCCCTCTGCAGGGAGCAGACAGACTAATGCTATTCCCGTTCCTAGGTGCCCGTGCTGGACACCAGTGTAGTCCATCTTGGACACTTGGGCCCAGGTTCATTCTCTTGAAGCTGCTGTCGCCTCTAATTATCTGTGATCCTCTTTCCTCAGCTCATCCTAGCACAGGTGGGCACGGCAGCTGGGAAACTAGTGTCTTCCTGAACCCTCAGTCAGAAGCGGTGGGGGGCTGTCTTTGCCTGGGCTGAGCAGACCCCCAAGGCCAGCCCAGGCCCTCCTTGGAGAACGGAATGCTGTCTCTCCTGCCACAGGCTGGTCATGCAGGGCTTTCTACTGTGCATGACGTGCAGTTTATGTAGTAGTGTTTTGAGCCCCAGTCAGGCACACTGGGGACACAGCTGGAAAGTGAGTTCCAGTGCGTGCAGGGGTCCATTGGGTCCCAGGTGTGTCAGGGTCAGGCGTGTGGTTTCCGGCCTTGTGTCACTCCTCCTCTGTCCAGTGCAGACAACAACTTCCTGCATGACTCTGGAGAGTAACTTTCCTTCAGCATTTTGTCCTTGGATGTGAAGATGCTGAAGCAATCTTTGCTCCACTCTGACCCCTCCATGGGAGTGGAAGAGCTGTAGGCTCTGTGCCCCAGCTAATTTCTGTTCACCCGCATCCTGTGATCTGTCCATCCTGGATAGTGGTGGTGGTGGTGATGGTGTGTGTGTGCATTTTCAAATGTGGTTGGAATCCTGCTTGTCTCCCTTAGGAAAGTCGCTGGAAGGAGACCAACAAAACCCAGTTAACCCCTATATTCTCTTATGACACTCTGCCTCCTAACACAGGGGCCAGCACATAGTAGGTCCAGATGAAAGGTTTATTGAGTGAATTAGTGAAAGTTAATTGTTACAGTTTATATCTAGAATGTGCCTCAAGAGTGTCATATATTCATAGGTGGGGCTATTGGAAAATGATTTGATTATGATGGTGCTATAGCTGGCTTACTATTAGGAAGTGGAGTCTGGCTGGAACTAGGTCACTCGTGGCATGACCTAGAAGGATATGTTCTTGTCTCCTGCTCCTCTCCTTTCTGCTACCTGGCCACTATGGTGTGAGTTTTTATCCTTCAGCGGACCCTTCTACCATTCCTTTCTTGTCTTGGGACCAGTCAATGATGAACTGAATTATCTTAAAACTGTGAATAAAAACAAACTTCTGCTCCTTTAAGTAGCTGAGGTGTTGAGTATTTTGTACCAGGGGTGAAAAACGTGACTAAGACAGATTTTGGGGTACCAGGAGTGGGGTTGTTGCTATGAGTACCTGACCATTTTATTTAGAAGCCTTTGGGACTGGTGCACAAGAGGAGTTTGGAAAGGTTTAGAGATGCTGGGTAGAGATCTCTAAAATGCTATAAACAGGGCTTGATGGAAGGCACTGCTCAGAGCATAGAAGACCAGAATGTTGATAGAAATGCAGATGGTAAAGACCAAATTCAAGTCATATCATCTGGAGCTATACGTATTATGCTCTGGCAGAAAATTTGTCTCCATTTTTCCCATGTCCTGAATTTATTTTCTGAGAAACTGCAATTAAGGGCAGTGGGATAATTAATCTGAAGGAGGAAATTTCAAGGCAGCCCAGTGTTCAGGTTGTGGCATGGGTACTGCTGCTGGCTTCTGGCTAGGTCTACCATGAGAATGAGGAACAAAATACTGATGTGGAGATTTTTAAAGTTTCCCCAGAAAGAAAGCTAATTTACAAATTGGAGGCAAATGAGAGCATGGTTGCTAAAAAGATTTTCATTAAAAATAAGTCAAGTGCTTTGCTTCAGAATGATAGTAAAGATGACTTGAGGCTATCTCAGGACTCAGCAAAGTCCTACCCCTCATGGCTCAGGGATGTAAATGGGTGAAAGCAAACTCTTTTGAAAGTCTCTGCTTTGAGAAGAGAGCTCCTCAGGCTGGGGATTTAGCTCAGTGGCTTAAGTGCCTGCCTGGCAAGTGTGAGGTCATGAGTTCAATCCCCGGTACAAAAAAAAAAGAGAGAGAGAGAGAGAGAGAGAGAGAGAGAGAGAAGAGAGCTCCTGAGCTCCCTAATGAAGAAATTCTGCTTGGGGAATTGGTCCTGCAGGATTTATTTCACAGTGCTCAGTCATCCAGATACCCAGGGGCCTCTCCAGTTAGGGCCCAAGGGGGTACAGCTTGATCTGGTGGCCAACCTTGGCATCATCCAAATGGTGCTGGTTTTGCAGAAATGCAGAATGTGAGAGTTGTGGGGTCAGGGAGGCTTCCCCTCACATCTCAAAGGCAGGTCTGGGAAGCCAGGCAGTGTAGTGCTGAGAAGGGAGTCCATGAAACTGTGAAAATGAAGACAAACTTGTAGTGGAGATGCCAGAAACATAGAATGTCTGCTGAGGAAATCTGTGGATGATGAGTGAAGCCATCATAGAAGGCAAATTATGCATGAAGCAACTGGCAATACTATCAGAGCAGAGTTGCCCAAGATATGTGAAGCTCATGTCTCATCACATTCTGTCCTGGGTGCTGGACATGGAACTATTGGATTTAATGTTTGCCCTGGTGGATTATGGTCATGTTTTGGTCTGATTCTTTTCTATTCCCTAGTTTTCCCCTCTTGGAATGGGCATGTTTATGCTATGTCATTATATGCTAGAAATATTTAATTTTTTATTTTTATAGGGGTTCACTGCTAAGAGTTTACCTGGAGTCTCAGAAGAGGTTCTCAGAGACATGGACATTTCAGCAGTGCTGGAGCCATCAGGACTTGGGCTATTTATTCTTAGAGATGAACTAAATGCATGTTGCATACAGAGATTCACATGAGTTCTTTGGAATGTTATGGCTTAGAACTAGATGTCCTTGCAGAGTTTCGCGTGTTCAGAGGTGGATTCGGGAGGTGAATGGATCATGAGGGTACTTTAGCTGACTTGCTGTTAGTGGGAGGAGCAGGTTGGAGGTAGATCACTGGGGACCAAACTGGAAGGGGATGTTCTTGTCCTTTCTTTTCTCTCTGTTTCCTGGCTACCATGACATACATGACTGTCCTTCAACTGACACTTCCATTATGCCTTTCTTGCCGTGGATGCAGCCAACTGGATTGACTCTCTAAAAACCAGGGACCAAGATAAACCTCTCTTTTAAACTGTAGGGGTTGCGTATTTTGTCCCAACAAAGGAGACGTGACTAAAACATCTATGCAGGTCTGGGGCACATGTATATGTGTGTGTGCTTATAAGTATGAAGAAGATAATGTGAATCCACACATTATCTGGGCTTGCACATGGACCTTGAGGTGCAATGGGACCAAGTCCTGGACCTGTGCATGCTGAAACACTTGCTCTTCCATGAATTTGCATCTGCTTGTGTGTACCTCTGTAACCCTCGCACAAGGCCCAGTAAAGCTCTCCTCGCTTAAGTTCGAGCTGGTGTGTCAGCAGGTCAGAGGAAATGTGCACAGTGGGACTGGGGGCCCTGGGGGTACACAGATTGAGGTGGTCTCAGATCTTCCATGTGCTTGCTGTGTGACCTGGACCCTATATCTCCCTCTCTGAGCCTGTTTCCTCAACTGTAATGTGCGTGTAACCTCTGAACTTCTCACGCAGAGATATTGAGGAGCACGGAGATAATGCACAGGAAATACCACACCCAGCGCCTGGCACATTAGGTTCTCAATTTAAAGCCCTCAATTAATGAATTATTATTGTTATTTTTGGTGGTACTTGGGATTGATCCCAGGGTCTTCACACTGAGCTATTTTCTCAGCTCTTTTCTTGGTATTTGTTTTGAGACAGGTCTTACTGAGTTACCTGGGCTGGCCTCAAACTTGTGATGCTCCTGATTCAAACTCATAGAATGCTGGGATTATGAGCATATACTACCACCCCAGCTATAGATTATTTTTAGAGCCCTATGCATCATGAGAGGTGGTGGCTAGGACCCTGAGGATTCTAGGCTAGAAGCTAAATATGTGGGTCTGCTCCCAGCTTCCAATCCAATCCATCCATCCATCCCATCCAACCAGCCAGCCAACAGCTACCAAACGAGTGTGGAGGGACCTTACAGTGCCTAATGGTGGGAAGATGTGATCAGAAATGACAAGGAGATCTTCAGTGATGCATGGTACTCCATGCATCTGGAATCTGGAATCTGAAGGATGAATTGGCTCTAAGGAAGCGAGTGGAGGGAACCACTGTAGATAGTGGGGACAGCATGTGCAAAGGGTCTGTGGTCAATGAGAGCCTGCTGAGAGCCCTGAGAGGAAAAAGTTGCATTGTGGGTGGAGTGTGGGTATAGAGAGGCAGAGTGGTAAGTGTTCATTTTGTGTCTTTATTCCATGATTCAGAAAACCCTGGAGGAATGAGACACAGATTCAGATTTGAAAGAACTCCCTCTTACTACCCCAAAATAGGGGTGGACAGTGGCCTCAGGACGGGGGACATACCTAGCTGACCCTTCATCACCTGCTGCCAGGGAACCTCCAGGGAGCAGGCTACAGTCAGGGCCGCTTTGGGAAGCAGGGAGCAGTGGGCTCATTTACATGATCCTAGCTTAATTCTCCCTGGGTATGCAAATATATGCAAACCACAATCCAGGAGAGGCAAAAATAGCAGGGCACATTAGCATCCCCCAGGGGAATATTGTTTTATGCAAACCCCACTGTGCTGAAGCCCTAGGAGTGGGCAAGAAAGGGCTCTGCTTGCTTCCTGGGCTCTATGGAGTTAGCCTCCTGGCCAGGGCCCTGCTGGGAGAGGCAACTCTGGGGTGTGAGGGACCCTGGATGGGGTTCCTGGCTGCCTGTGTCCAGAAGTCTGGATAGGTCCCCAGGACACAAGGTCCTGACAGCACTGCTACCTTCCAGCTCCCCTCCCTTGCTTCTCTGCCCACCTCCGCCTTTCCCCTGGGATCCTCTTCTATGGCCTTCGGACCCCAAGTCTTCCTGGGGGCCTCCATTTCTAGCTTTCTGCTCCTCTCCTGGCACCTCTCCCTGTCTCTGTGACCCCTGGTCTCTCTCTCTCTTCCGCTTTCCCTCTCTCTCCTTCCCTCCCTCCCTCTCCACCTGGATCCCTCTGTCCTGGGGGCTCCCTGCTCTGTTTCATTGTACTGTTTTACTCTTGCTCCATCTCCATCTTTCTATCTTGCTCTCTCCCTGACAGTCCTCCATGCTGGTCTCTGCTCTCCTTCCCCTTTTGTCCTTGCTCCAGGAGACCATCTGGGACACACAGCAGCCCCTCCTCCCCCTCTACCCTACTCATCTCTGCAGCTGGAGCTCTTGGGCCACATGGGGAGGTGCAGAGATCCCTGTGCACCCCCAGACTCCTGTGGGCCCGACCCAGCAACGCAGCCCACTGAAGTGTCCGTTGGGCCTGGCTGTGGATTCCTGGGGAGCTCTGGCCTCGTTGGCTTGGGGCTGCTTAGGTGGCCCAGGGGAAAGGCAGAATGAGCCTGGTCCCCTCTGAGTGGGGCACATCCTGGCCTCAGTTAGGCCCTGGCTGGGCAATGCTGGCCAGGGGCTCCCCCTCTCCTAGCCTGTGTCTACCTTGTAAAATGGCCCATATGGCCGGCTGTGACGCACTGACATAGTGCAGGAATCTTCCCAACCACCATCGTTGTCACCGTCATCACTCTTGAGTCCCCATGCAAATCCTTCTATGCCTCAGTTTCCCCATCTGGACAACAGGGAGCCTATTTCTCAAGGTAGTGGGGAGTTGTGAGAAGTAGCTGACAGAGTGAACCTGGCCTTAGCAGATGTTCAGTAAGCCACTTTATTTCCTTCTACCTCAGACTTTGGCGGGGCATGCCTGCTGCTTTCCGTGCCTCGGTTTCCTCCTCTGGAACTAGGTCTGCGCATGGCACTCTCTGAGGTCCCTGGCCAAGCAGGACTGAACTGTACTTCAGGTAGCAAACAGCAGCTCCACAGTGCTACCAAATGGTCACCCAGGTCTCCCTGGGGTGGGCGTGGGGTCTAGGGTGGGGGGCGGGAGTGCCTGTCTTTGCTCCTTCAACCAGGAGCCCAAGCACCTAAAACATGGATGCAATAAGAGGAGAAGAAAGTGCAGAGTCCTGGCAGAAGACCCAGGCAGGCTGTGGGGTGGCCATGGGCAGGTAGCTGCTCTTTGAGCCCAGCTGCCCTGGCCTCACCGGTCCTCCATGGAAGCCTCCTGCACCACCTTGCTATCACCAGGCTGGCCCGGGGCCCTGTCACTTGTAGTCCAGTTTATTAAGCACCTATGCTGTGCTATCTGTACAGGTAAACAACAAGGTCATTGCAATAGCAGTAACTGCTCACCAGCCATCAAAATTTATTCTAAACCAGGGCTGTGCTCAGTGCTTGAATGACCCTGGTTCCTTTAATTAGCACACCGTTGCAATTTCTAAGCATTTTACAGCAATTAGCTCATTTAATCCTTACAACACAGTGAAGCTCAGTGAGAACTGATTCGGAGCCGTTAAATTCATTTACTATGTATTTATTGGGCATCTACTATGAGCTGGGTTCCGTGCTTGGCTCAGGGCACCCAGTGGTGAATAGCACAGATGCAGTCTGGATCCTGAGGACTTGCTGATTAGTGGGGAGTAAACCAAGGAAACACCAGTGAATACAAAATTGGGTGACGTTATAAGATGTCTAAAGGAAAAGGAGAGACAGCAGTGAGAATAAAGAGGGAGGCCAGCAGGACTGTCAGAATGGCGGCCCAGAGAAGGTGGCATTGAAACTGAGACCTAAGAAAGAATTTGAAGCCTACAAAATGTGGAGGCTGAGGAATCAGCCTGTGCAAAATCCCTGTGGTCTTCAGGCCCAGAATCCTCCCCACACCTTGAAGTTCTCAATTTATATCAAGGATTTTGAGCTTCTGAGAAAGTCCCCAGGAGATTTAAAGAAAAAGCTATGGCTGGCCATCTCCAAGACAGTCCTCAGGCTTTCTGAGATGGGCCCAACTCAGGTCATTACTGTGACCCAGAATGACTCCAGCAAGCAGTGGTGGGGTCCCTCAGACTCCCAGGCTGGGGATTTGCTACACTTTCTTGGCCCCATGGCTGAGTGTTAGATTGGAGGGGGGT
>PVJX010043683.1:0-13550 GCA_004027295.1 Dolichotis patagonum
TGGAAAGACATCCCCTGTTCAAGGATAGGAAGAACAAACATTGTAAAAATGGCCATTCTTCCAAAATTACTATACAGATTCAATGCCATCCCAATCAAAATACCACTAACATACCTCCTAGATCTAGAGAAATCACTCCTAAAATTCATCTGGAACCAGAAGAGACCTAGAATAGCAAAGGCAATTCTAAGCAACAAAGGCAAGGCAGGAGGCATCACAATCCCTGACTTTAAATTATACTACAAAGCTACAGTGATAAAGTCAGTATGGTACTGGAATAGAAACAGACCCGAGGATCAGTGGGTATTTTGTCTCAGTAACAACAAAAGTAACTAAGGTACGAACCAAACCATATGAAAAAAAAAAAGACACATCAATCAGTAGAAATGGAAAAGGGAAAAACTCACAATGGACACTGTTGAAATCCAGACAATTATTAGCAACTATTTCACAAAGTTAGGGTTTTACTTCAAAATGACCCCTTCATGGTAGGCTAGAGTTAGAGAGTAAATCCAGCACAGTGACTACCTTTATTAGAGAGCGTTTAATCAGGAACCATTTGGAAAGAACTTAACTGTTTAAGATTGAGCCACAGAATAACTACAGAAAAACTTCATTTCAGTATTTCCAGCACTATTCTACTGAAGTGACTGAGTGAGAGATGGCCACAGGAGGCAGTCATGGAATGGGCATGGACTACACATAGACCTTTGAGAAATTTAAACTTAGGCTAAGAAGGACATGGGGCTCTGCCGTCTCGAGAAGCCAGGCTGGTAACTGTGATGTCTAGGGTTGGCAGGGTCTGAAAGTGCTGGTGTTAAGTCCGGTGGAGTGCTTGAACCCCACTAACTACATTCAACAAATACCAGTGGTCATCAGTGTGAGCAAGCATATGCCTTGACTTGGATGGCTGCCATAATCTGGGGCATGGACAGAGGGGCCTGTGGAGCAAGGAGTGGGGTCACCTCTCATACCCGAAAGCACGCTTAGCTGAGAAAACCATGATGTGCTGGATTCCAAGACAGCAGACTACAGAAAACACACACCTTGAAAATACAGAAGAAATATTTTAGGCTATTTTTTCTTTCTTTCTTTCTTTCTTTCTTTCTTTCTTTCTTTCTTTCTTTCTTTCTTTCTTTCTTTCTTTCCTTTCTTTCTTTTCATTTTCTTTCATTGGTGTTTTTGAGGTTTGTGGTTTTTCCTACCTTCCTTTTATTCTTTCACCTTTTAATTCTTTTTCTTCTTCTTTTCTTTCATTTATTTTGCTCCTTGATTTTTTTCTGTTTTCTTCTCAGATCTTTTCTTCTGTTATTTAAAAAATTTTATTAAGTTTACTGATACTATGTAGGTATATACAGTGGTCACATTCATCACAGAGCACTTGTACCTGTACATGATATATCTGATTTGTCTTTTTCTCTCTCCCATTTCCCACTCCTCCTTTTTTTTTTAAAATTTTATTTTAAAGAGAATAAAACAAAAGAGTGCAGAACAAAGCAGATCCGAACAGGACAACATAGGCAACACAGTACTTTACATTAAAACAACCAGACATTAACAGTAGCTATCACAATATCTCTTTCTCTGCTATAGTTGAGCATATTTTCAAACACAATAATATCAAACATAACAAAATAGTATAAAAACATTCAAAGAGTGAAAGAATTACAGGGCATTCTGAACCAAATAACACAGAATGATCAATGGGTACTATAATATCTCATTTTCAATAAAAAATTTTGTTTATACTATCACACATATTCAAATCCCAATAAGACACAATGTGATAAATAGAACCCATGGTAGTAGAAGAATAGAAGCATGGTAGGACTTCTAAGAAGGATGATATTAAATCAGCAATAGCTGTCATAATGTTTTGTTTTCTTCAAAACAGCTGTTCATACCATCACACATGATATAGTCAAACAAAACAGAATAAAACCATTCAAACTGATGAATGAAAATATTGAAGGGCTTCAAAGCTATGAGATGGGGACTCATGCTTACCATAAAATCTTATATACTCTTATCAACTCTCATACTAGGGAGACTATATGGTATTTACACATGTGAGTCTGGTTTATTTCGCTTGTGCCCACTCCTCCTTTCCATCCATTTTCCACTCCTTATTTACAAAGCTTTGTTTCTTTTATCTAATTGCATTATAACTTTGTATTCCATAACAGGATCCTTTATCTCATTTTCCTCTCCTCATTCTTATGCTCCAATGATTAATCTTTGAAAATTTACTTTTCTTCAACCTCTTGTTCTTTACTCACTCTACTAGTAAGACTATTGTTTCATTAATCTTTAGATAGTTAACTCTATGTGTCTACTTTTGAATAGCTTTCTATTGTTAGTGGAGTTGTAGTTGTTATATTTAGTATATATTTGTGTTTGTCAATATTTGGTTTATTTTAGCACTCATATTATTAACTCTTTCTATGTTTAAAGGTGATACAATACTGACTGTTAGAGTCAGTATCTAGCTTATATTTTTGTTCTATTGCTGAGTGGTATGGTTGTTACTATTAATTGTCTTTCTCTGTATGTTGGCAATATTTGTGTCAACTATACTGCAGCCCATCCCCCAAGAACTTGGTGCAGCCTCCCCTCCAAAATTAACAGAGGAGATTGGATCTTGGGATAGAGACAAAGGGCCATAATTAGCTATGCCTAGAATGCACTATTGAAAAGCAGACAATGAAGAGATCTCCATACCAGCAGCAAAGACCTTTCCACTATAAAGGCCATGTATCTCATTGCATCTTAACTGTACATAAAGAAAACATAAATGGTTTATGATTTTATTACTTACACTCAAAAGTTTCCCACCATTTACACAGTCTATTGAGAAAAAAAGAAAAAAAAAAAAAAGAAAATCTTTACTTTGAGTCCTTTAGCTTGGGAATGTACAGACTTGTGATAGTTTTCACAGCCATTTCATGGTCTTGCATTTACTTAAAAAAATGTCCAGAACTGTCACTTCCAGTCTCCTTTGAAAGACTTAAGATATGCAAATAGCATGCCTTTTAAAAAGGCCTATTGTACTTGTGTTGCTTGTGTCCACCCAGTAGGAAACCAATTGTCAAATGTGATCTCACATTTTGTTCCTTTACTATGATAGCATTGCCAGTCAACTAAACAAAAGAGTGTTTTAAGACGCACTGTTGTTTTAAACAAATATTTAAATTCCATATTTGTTCTCATAAAGTGTGCCTGCAATAGGAAGGAAATGTCATGGAGCGCTGTGTGGAAACCGCAATATGCTGCATGGTAGCTGTGACCACCAGAGGGCGGGCTCCCCCAGCAACTTCAGCGTGGTCTAAAGGAAACAATTGAAAAGAAACAAATAAAACTGGGGGTCTTTTATCCGTGGAATCTGAGCCTCTACCTGATCCAGAGTTTGAGAATGTACAAAACTAGGTATTTGAGCTGGAGAGAGATGAAGTCTAAAGAATACTTCCCTCAAACTTTAATAGGTAAATATTTTATTGAGAATATATTTGCTCATGACACACCCCTGCCCCCGTTACACCCATAGCAGACGATTAATCACCAATAGACAATAGTAATCAGAAATATTCATGTCGAAGGAGATACCGCCTCTCTGCAAAGTTTTGTTTTGTGATTTATTTAGACTTTAAACAAGTTATTTAATCTTTTCTTCCCCCAATTTTCTCATGCACAAAATGACAATAAAAGTACTTACTTGATAAACTTGTGACAATAAAACAAGTTAGCAATAGGAAAGTGTTGATGGATTTTTTTCCTCAGGTAATCAGCTTTGGTCTAGACTTAATCCTTGATTGAAAAAAATGAAAACATTTGGAACAAGACCTGGTCATGGTGAGCTTCATGTAAACACCCGCCTTAACCATTGGTTCTACAGCTGTGTAACCAGTGGTAACAGCAGCAGGGGTGCAAACTGTGAAGATTTTCACTCTGATATGGTGTAATGTTTTATCTCCTTCCCTTCACTCCTTGGCTGACCCAGGGGTAAGAACTGGAGCAAAGTGATGCTACCCTATCCCACAGGTAGGTGCCCAGCACTGGGAACTGAGGTGGAAAAATCACTTGACAGAGAAGAATGGAAGGGCAGAGAAGATGGGGAGACAGAGTTCAGAGAGATGACTGTGTGACAAAATGAACCCATAGTGAGGACTGCACTTCCAGTGTTCCATTGGTAATTTGCCCCACCCCTTTGTTAATTTTTGTATTAATTAGCTTTTTATGCCATCAATTAGCTGAGGTTTTTGATCTTCAGGTTTTTGACCAGTGGCTGTGGCTAGGCTCTAGTTAAGTGTTTTATGTGGATCATCATATTTAATCTTTGCACAGTGCTCTAAGATAGTTATGATAGTTTTTGCTTGTTTTTATTTCATTTAAAAAATTTTTTTGTTAGCACATGCTTGCAGTACATCATGACTGCATGCATTGTGGGGAGTTGGTACATGGACGTAAGTCACCTTAATTCTTTTTAGTTCTCCTTCCCCTAATATTATCAAATTTATTTCACTAAAGTGTGCTTTTACAGAGGTATGAAAATAAATTTATGAAAACACATAAAGGCAGAAGTACAAGTCTGGTCATAATCCAATTGCAGAAATTGACAGCCTGACTGACCTAAGCACAGTGTCACAGTGAAAACAGAAAAGGGAGGTGGCTTTGAATGATAAAGCAGATGGAACCAAGGCAGTTGAAGTCTGTTGAACATTTAAATCTAGATGTTAAAGTACCCAAAGAAGTTACGTGTGACTTTAACAATCAGAACTGGTAAACCTAGCAACCATGAAGTTATTCAGAGATATAAAATATAGACTGAGTATCAGAAGTGGGTTGTAACTTGCTGATTTTAATTTAAGGCATATCAAGTTGAACTGCAAATGTACATGCCGGTAAGAGACATATTAGTTTGAATTTCAGGAAGGAGTTCTGAGTTTTTCAAGTCATTCAGATAAAGTCAGCAAGAAACACCATGAAAATGCATGCTATCACTCAGGAAGAGGACAGGCTTGGTTTAATTCTAGTATTATGAAAGTGGAAAAAGCTGATATCATGATTTATTGCTATCTTATATGAAGCTTATTAATTATCTGAGAACAAAGGGTAAAGATGGAATTCTGGAAGAAGCAGCAAAATGAAAGGTAAGGCAAAAACATGTACAAGTAGTGTCCCACTGGCTAAGAGGTAGAAATCTGGGGGTGAGAATTGCAACAGATGAGTGGATAAAGAAAATGTGGTATTCCGGGAGAACAAGGAACTCCTCCCCTCTCTGGGGGGTGGCTGTGAGCTTGCTGGCACCTAGGCTGAGAATCAAACATCTCATGTCGTCCTGTCCCCCATCCTGTGCCTGCTCCCCCACCTGCTTAGCAAGTGAGAGCCAGTGAACTACACATCTTGCGAAAAGATTGGCTATGTTATTTAGTATGAACTCTCGGTATGCAAAGATATGGACAACGATTTGGAAGAAAACAAGAGACAATATGACAGATAGTGAAGATCTCTGGTTGTCTAGCTTTGAAATTTATGCTTTCTTATGTCCTGTTCTGTTCTGTTTTGTTGTGTTTAGTTTTACCACCTTTAAAATTAAACAAAAAAATAAAATACTTTAAAAAAAGAAAATGTGGTATTCATACACAGTGGGCTACTACTCTGCCGTAAAGAATAAACTTAAGTTATTTGTAGAGAAATGGATGTACTTTGAGACCATAATGTTAAGTAATCATAATATCAGACACACATGTTTAAATATTGAATGATTTCTCTTATGTGAGGGACCAAAAATACAAATAAAGAGCAAAAAAGAAGACAGATGATGCAAAGTAGGGAGACAGGTCTTTTGTGAAAGTAAAGGGGGCAAAGAGATGAGAAGAAGGGCGTGAGGGAATGAGGAAGAGTTAAGATGTGTTATGTATATGGATCAGCTCCCCACAAGGAATGTGATCTTTATATACCATAAACATGTAATAAAAAAAAACACAAATTGAGAAAAATAAGGATAAATTTAAATCATCTGTAGGAAAATGTGTGCATCTTGAGACCATAATAATAAGTGAATAATTAGACACAGAGAATAAATACAGCATGGTTTCTATATAAGAAACAAAAATTATAAATCATCTAGAGAGCAAAATAAAAGATAGATTACAGGAAATAGGGAGACAGACTTTGTGCAGGCTGGAACCGGATGTGAGGAGAGGAGATGCAGAAGGGAGGGAAGGGAAAAGGGAAATAAAAAAGATCAAGATGTAACATGTGCGTGTGCCAATTCCCCACGATGGAAGCATCGTGTGTTACAAACACTTACTGATTAAAAAGGGAGGAGTAAAGGGAGAAAGTTAGAGAGGCAGTGATTTTGGCCCCTGTGGCAGGGTGTCTCCACCTGTCACACTGACTATGCGTCTGTCTTCACTCTGGACCACAGAGTTATGGAGAAAGAGCCTTGGAACTTTTCTTCTGCTGCAGTCTGAACAGTGCACAGGCAGAGGTACGATACCGACTCCTCCTTGCTGAACTGAACCCTTCAAATGGGGCGCAATGAGCGTGTCCTTGCACAGTGGTGGCAGCCTGACTTTCCACAGCTGGGGGAAGAGATGACTGTGTGATCACACTGGATCTGGGACCTCCTCATCTGCCATGTTTTCCCCAGAGGGAGAGTCTAGCTGGGAATGCGCAGGGTGTGGAAAAACACTCTCTCTAAGATGTTCTCAAGCTGTATTTGTCTTTCTGTCTCCTCTAGACTCAAGCACTGGCTTACTATAATCAACCAGTGATCTAAAGCTGACTGCTGATGTGGATCTAGAGGTCACTGCGCACTGAGATTTCACCACTGACCCACATCAGAGCAACCCAGAGTCGACCGCAGTCACGTACCTGGAGGACGTGCTGACTTTCAGTAAGTGCCCGTCTCGCTTCAAAGGAGTCATAGGCAGGCGTTGCTGACCCCCTTGCCTGCCTGGATGGAAACCCATAGGGAAACGCTGCTTTCCTCAGGGGTCATGGATTCCTCCCGTGAGCTGGCAGCCACACTTGTCTTTCCTCTTGTTTTCTCAGAATTCTTTACTGACAGAGAGTTTCACAAGACCAGTGCGGTGGGAGCAGCCATAAGATGATGAGTCCAGTCTTCAGACATGTGGAAATTACATCTTGCTTCCCTCTCCTTGCTTATGTCTTTTCTTTACTTACTACAATATTTTAAGTTTTTTTCTATTTTAATGTAATACAAGTATATACTAATAAAGAAGTATTAAAAACACTATGTTCTTCTTTCACTGAATAAATAAACTAAAATTTCATAACAAAATAATTAGAGAATTATTTTGAAATTAGTGAGTATACTGGGTATCATGATCTGACACGGATGGCTAGAAGGTTAGTCAATATACAGGTCTTAGTAAGAGAAAAAAGACTTCCTTTTATTAAGAAGAAACAAATGAATAAAAGGACAGAACTTTCTTTTCATGAAGGAAGAGAAATGAATTATACATTTTAAAATATTTTTGAAACATTCTTGCTCTAACACTAATCGTCTCCTTCCTAGGTTAAATTGCACTTGTACAATGCTGCATTACCTCACTGCTGTATGCTGCCAACAATCCCAGCAGTAATGACCTGTTAGGTTCATAACTTCCCAGTCCTTCACCCACACACCAGGTGCTTTTTCCTGTTTCACTACAAGAGCAAGAAGAAGCTTCATGCCCAAGCCATCAGGTCATTTCTGCTAAACATGGACATGGATTCTGAGTATGGCAATGACAGTGAATTAAAAAGTTTGTGTTTAATAAGAGGAGAAACTTCCCTGGACACTGCATAATTTGGATTAAGAAATATACCTAATTGTATTTCTCAAGTGCCAAAACAGTCTGATAAAAAAGCTCATGACTGGAAGAACAGGCAAGGCCAAAGATCAACTCATCTTTTCTGTTTACTTGGTTTTTGAGGGACTTTCTCTGTACAGTCTAATTTTAGAACAGACTCAAGAAATGGGACTCTGATGCTTTGTCCTGTTTTATAACTTTCTCATTCAGTTAGCTGGGAGTACTGTTGAGGAGAACAGAGTATGGTAGGAGCACTTGACCATATGTGAAGTTCAAGTGCTGCTGTTAGGAACTCCTGAGAATGAGGGGAGACAAATCTTTCACCAAATCTTTCTCCTGATTACATTTGTGTCCACTTCTGATGGTAGGAGTTTAACCCTGGCCAAGTGCCTCGATGTCGGGAAATGGAAAGTGTTACGGCTATGGATTCACTCCTGTATTTACTCCATCTAGGGGAAAGCTATTGGCACAAGGTTAGTCACTTAGTGGAAATGAATGGAAACCATCTCAGTGCACCTCTGTAAATTCTCTCTGTGCCTGTTGTCCTAGAGGTAGATATTCTGTTTGATACTGACTTCAATCCACTGCAAAAGGGTTCCCAACTTCACAGCCCTCAGGTGCTAAGATCACCTATACAATCTAATAAGGAGGTTAAAGTCAATGTGTTTCTTTCCTGACATTTATCTTTGAAGACCTACTGACTGTGTTGTTTTTTGGCAACCAAATAAGCATGGGATCTTTCCCTTGAGTTTTCTGAAGTTCCATTTTTCCTGTCTTTCTAGGATGTAGATTCTACTCAAGTCCATGGAATCTTACCCCAGGGAGAGGCTAAAAGAAAGCTGTCAGGTTTTCTAGTGAATAGAGCATATAACTCAGTCCAAACTCCAAAGCCAAGGCCTCTGAATCAGGAAGTCCAGCTTTAATACTTCACCTCCCTCTCCGCTTTTGCGGAAGCCCTTAGAGCAATTTCTTTCAAAAAGATGGATGTCAGTACAGGGTGTAAATCTCCTGAATAAGGCACAGACAGGGACAGGGAGGGAGGATAGAGTAACACCTAGAGAAATTAATTCCTGTGCCAATGTCACAGTGGTTAGTGAGCAAAAATGGAGCTGCTCTTTTAAGCACTAAGTTCTGTTTACCTTTGTGACTTTTGATGTTCTTTTCTTTCATTTAGAAAAGGAAGCAAATTCTCCATGAGCTGTGATGATCACCACTTTCTAAGAAGATTCTGAGCTTCTAAAGTGGCTTACCAGGTACTCTGCTACAAAGTGACTATTTTATCACAGAAAATGGGTTAAAAATGTAGGGGAGAAACAGCAAGGAAGCCTTCCTGGCTGGGTGGAGTGAGCTGTAGACAGATGGGAGAAAATTTCTTAGCTGTTTTCTTTTACTATGGCCACAATGAATATTCATTGGAATTGCATTTTTAGAATGGCTTTATTTGGAGAGAGGAGCTTGCTTAGCTGCCTGGTACTAACACCCATAATAATTTTATGTATCTGTTGCTTTATAAACATGACCCCACACTTCCAGAGAAATAGGAAATCTGGCAATGAAACTATGTGAAGTATATTCAGTTTTCTATTGCAGTTATAACACTTCACCAAAAATTTCATTGCCTAAATCGCCTGAATATATTACAATGTGGTGTTGTAGCTCCAATGTCAAAAATGTTCTCGTGGGGTTGAATCCATGTGTCAGGGCTGAGTTCCCTTGTGCAGGCTCTAGGAAAGAATCTCACTTTCTGGCTCATATTCCTTGGTCTTTTTCTGTCTTCAGAAGCACCAATGACCAGTTCATTCTCCCATCCCAGCTCATCGCCCTGGCATTCGCTCCTCTGCATCCCCATCCACATTTAAGGTCCTTGTAATTACCTTGGGCCGCCTGCACAATCCAGGATGAGCTCTCTGCTTTAAACCCAATTGGTTAGCAGCCTTAATTGTCCTTGACTGTGAGATTTAACATAGTCCGGTGCTGGGGACTAGGAAGTATGAATCTTTTGGAAACTATAATCAAATTGCTAACAAGATAGACATTTTTATTCCTCTTGACTCAGTTTGATTCACGAGAGGTGAAAACAGTTACCAAGGCTTTTTTTTTTTATGATCAGAGTTTTGCAAACAGTATGTATGAGTTTATACAAAATTAGTTGGTATTGCAAATATTTGTACTTTGGAATATACATGTGCAATAGTGTAGGTGATAAACTCCAGTGGCTGAAATGTTCTTTGAAGTTGCCACTGTTTTTAAGTTGGAGAAGATAAATCCTTAAGTGATGTGTGGATGTGGAGGGGGCAGTAAAGTGTTCTCATCACAGTTGTGTTGCTTGCTGTGGTCCATCCCTTAGGAACTCAGCTTCTTGCAAAATGAGTCAGTTATATCAAATTAGTTTAAAAGTTTCTTTTGGCTCTTCAATATATTTCAGGAAACAATCCACCATTGATTAGGCCACTCGTTTACACAATTTATAACTTTTTGACTCACCTCAGGAGGAAATACTCTGCCTTCTCCACTGATTCCTCTATGACATGCCATAAATCCCTTAGTCTTAGATTGGCTCATAGGAGAGCACCTCAGAGGGTAGGATTCTTTATTTTGGCTCAGCCACACTCTTTGCCTCAGGGCTTTTCTACTGAATAGAAAGTAGTTCTAAGGCTTCCTCAATCTCTTTTGAGAGGATAAGATTCTTTGTGTTGTGCTAGTTACTATCCATTCTCCCCCAATTCTTTTCTTTTTCAAGCAGCCATTAGCATGAAATTTTAGGATGAATCATTAGGATGGTTCTTTATATTTAGCCAGGAATAAGAGTGAATGGACTCCCTAGGCATTCATAAGTGTGTATGCAGCATGGAAAAAGTTGTATTTCAAGTCTGAATGAATCATATGAAAGTGGCCCTTTAGAGAATAACCATGTCAGTTGAAGGAAACTGTGGCATATGTTGGCTATGCAAATGGCTGACCCTGGTGGCAATTGAAGCCACCAGCTTAGACGAGTTCCCCTAGGAACAGTGTAGGTATCAGCAAGGGCAAGGCCCTGGGATGGCCCTGTGTACTGGGAGCAGCCGAGGGCAGCCCAGCCCAGTGCCTGTCCTCCCGAGGGCTCTTTCCAGTGAAGGCTCCCACTTTGGGGAAAAGACTGTGCTGAGAGCCTTACACGGGTTACTGGCAATATGTGCACATTTTATACAACGTTATTAATTGTACAAAACTAGGCTGTACCACAAATTAATTTTATAAAGTAGAAATAATATTTTATGTATAAGTATCTCATACATGTATGTATATCTATCTATCTATCTATCTATCTAGTATATTTTGATAATAGTCCAATGTATTCTGTTTCTCTAAGCTGAAAACTCCCAACTTTTAATCATTTGGTTTACTTTGGGATGTTTACAGTAATGCAATTATTGATCTGTGGGGCTTAAATGTGCCATTTTACCTTATGCTGTTTGCTTATTTTTTTTCAATTTTCTTTATTTTTAATCCTGTATGCAACTTAAAAAAATTACCTTGCAAATCCATTTTGGCTTATCTATAATACTTTGTGTGTCTTTATTTGTATAGATTTTTTTCAGGAGTGCTGTAGGTTTTCCATTCCATATATATTAAGACAATCTAACAATGGCAACATTTTGCCACTATAAGTGATGCAGTAATTTCATTCTTCTCATTGTCCCTTCACTCTCCTCTGTTTATAATGCAATTGATTTAATTGTACACAAGGAGCTACACGAGCAAGCATGACACTTCACTTTAACTGTCCAACATAGGAAAATAAAGAGGAAATAGAAAGCATTTCATACTTGCTCATATTTCCCTCCTTCCTTTTATTCTTTATTTCTTGGTGTTTCAAAGTTTTTATTTATAAAAATAATTCTGCTGTGAAGATCTCTTTGTTCTCCTTAATACAGGCTTTTATTTCCTTTTTATTTTTGAAAGATGAATCCAGAATTGACACTTATGTCTGTTAAATTTATTTTCTATTTTTTTATATAGCTCAGACTGAGTATCTTCTGTTTTTTTATCTTCATGTTTACTAATGTAATTTCCCATGGTGTGTGCATCTGTTGAGTTTTTATCTTTTAAATAAAGTTATAATTTTAAGTTCTAAAATTTCTATTTGCTTGTTGATGTATTTTAATTTCTTTGCTGAGATTATTTGTTTCAGCTATTTCAGTCCTGTTTGTAATTACTCAACAAAGCAACTTTGTCCTGACTCCTTTAAAACTCTTTGTTAGACAGTTCTAGGGTTTCTATAATTTTTGTTCTCCCCTCTATTGATTGTCTTTTTCATTCAAGTTGAGGTTTTCCCAGCTCTGGAAGGATAACAGATTTTTTTTTTAAACACAGGAAAGCACGAACACATTCCCTCACTATCATGACTATGATTGTCTCACATTTAGGGGACTCACAGGGGTTAGCACATCTGGAGTGCAATGGAGGAGCCTCACCCTGGGGAAACCACTTTCATGATCGTGGTATCTCCCCTGCCAGGTAAGTATGGGAGGTTAAGTGAGTTTTGACTGACCAAAGAGAAGTTTGATACAATGAGAGGAGTTTGAGCTCTTCCATGGCCTTGGACAATGGCAGCGGGTTTATTGCCTAAGCATTTTCTGCCTTCTCTGGATGTTCCCTCTTCCTTTGAACAGAAACAGTGGTGTATTTTTTGAGATATTTTTCACTTTGGGGATGTTTTTCACTTGAGTCTGTTGACATTTCTATGTTGCTGGTTTTTTTTTTTTTTTTTTTTTTTAGCTACAACTCTGAATTATAAAGCCAAAAGAACACCTAGAAAATGCACCATCTGAACATTTCTTCCCCATTTGCTTTCTTCCCTCTGGTTTTCAGGGTCTTCTCATGTTTGGTTTCTGTATAATGTGGATTTTGAATCAGAGTTAGTGGGAGGAATAGGGCAAAGTACATAAACTCCATCTTTCTAGACACAAAAATCTGTTCATTTTAGACCTGAAAATTATTGACAATTTTCTATCTAGAGTCTTTGCTTCCTTAGAGAAGACTGGATTCATTTTCCAGATCAAAATATTCCAGGACATATAGATGCACTACTCCTTGTACTAGGCAGAGAATAAGCAGAGTATTTATCTCAAAATCATTGACATACGACTGAGGAAGGGACTTAGACATGATCTATGTTCGTGCATTTGGTGACATGGGGGTGATGTCTATATGTTTGTTCATCAGGATTCCTTGCATGAAATTTGTGTTCCTTTTTGAATTCACCTATTTGATGGGCTCATCAAATCTATTTGGGAGCTGCTTGACAGTTAGAAAACTGATATGGGGAAAAATACAAAAGCATTCTCTTTGAATATATGAATAAATGATTTTGGATTTGTAGAGCTTTCATTGTCATGCTCTGTGGGAAGCAAGTCTTCATGGCGCACGAATTGAGCTCATAATTACCTATTATATTATCAGTGACAACACTGGTTAAAATTATAAATTATAATCATTAATGTAAATTAATGTTTTCTATAAAGAGACTTTTAAAAATTGTAGAATACTTGAATACATTAGCAATATCTGGACAAGGAATATTTATTCTCAATAGTGATTGCCACTATTTGCATCTTACTTTATCTTTTATTCATTTTTTTACATAAAAACGATTTCACTATACACACTGTATTCTTTATTTCCTTTCAGACTGCATCTAAAAATATTAGTATAAAGCTATAAGCTAATTTTCTGTCAAAATGACAAAGT
>PVJX010043684.1:0-13547 GCA_004027295.1 Dolichotis patagonum
TCCTGTGCAGTGTGCACCACATTTTCCCTGGGTCCGTAGCTGCAGGAGGAGCTACAGGCATTGATTCACACCAGTGTGAAGTAGTAGGTGGCATTTCCTGGTGAGGACTCTGTTTCTCAGTTTATGGCTGTCTCTGTTTTTCAGTATTGAAATGTCCTGTTACAAAGCATTTGATGGGGTAGATGAGTAGAGATTTCTGATGCTTCTGTTGCTCAATGTCATTTCTTTGTTATAACACTGCAGGGAACTAAAAGTGTTCCGACAGTGGTGTCAGGAGCTGAGATGGTGAAAAATATACAGAGAGCTATGGCTGCTTAGTGAGAGTGAGACAGAACCCTCACTAAGCAGGCCTGTGCCCCACTATCACTGAAATACTGAGCAGTGCTGTGAGGACTCTGCTCTGTGCAGCCTGTGTGCTAGGTGTCACCTCACACACTCCATCATGGTGTCCTCTGGTCCCTTCAGCAGTGACCACAGACAGTGACCAGTGACTGAGTGGAGCCTCTCGGACAGTAGCCTAGAGCCAATGGTGACAGTGTGTCTACCCCCAGAACACTAACTGGGGGGACAGAGGGGCACTCATGGCCATGCAGGACGGTGTGGTGACATCTGGGAGGTGAGGGTGGAGCCAGAGATGTGGTGCAACCTCTTATTCCAGCTCTCAGGGAGAAGCAGGCAGACTGCAGTCAGGAGACCAAAACTGAGTGAGATCTGATCTCAGTGAGTGAGAAACAGGGGAAAATAAATGCACAAAAGAGCTTACAGGCAGATGTGTCTGCACAGGAACAAAAGAGGTAGAATCCCAGGTGGGTGGTATAAGAAATGAGACAGGACAGAGGAAGGTGTGCAAGGGACAGGAGATGCTCAGAGCCCTGAGGGCTGTGGGGAATCACAGGTAGACCAGTGTAGCTGAGCAAGAAAAGGATTTGCTCACAGTGACTCAGCAATATCTCTTGGGGTTGTTCTCATCCCAGATCCTGGGTTTTTCCTACGCAGCCCACTGCTTCATCCCAGCCACTCTGCTTCCTACATCTTTGGACCTCCTCTTGGAAGGGATTCTGCCCCAACATTCAGCCCTCAGCCCTCAGTCTGGGCTTGTGGCAGCAGTTCAGTGTGGAGGGTGCCTGGCAACACAAACTTAATGCTAGACTGGAGCCACAAGGGGGAGATGTTGACTCTGTGAGCTTGTGCTGCATCCTGTTGCCATCTTTGTCTCTGAGCCACTGGCCCTCCTGCTGACCTGCTGCTCACCACTGTGGCCCTCTACTCTGGTGCCCACCCTCCTTACATTATCAGGTGTTGCTGAGGAGTGAAGAGGCCCATCAATGCCCACAGTAACCTGTGTTATATCATTGGACACTACTACCCCACACAGGCACTGATTTGCAGAGGAATTTGAGACTGCTGTGCCAAGCAGCTCACTCAGGTGACATTTTGAGATCATGTGTGCTAAGAGCACTGCCTCCTGGAGACTTGCTGTCTCTGAAGCAGGTTGCCCTTCCCACTGGCTGACTAGATCTGAAGGTCACAGCATTGCTCTAGTACTATATGGATGTGCTCAAGACAAACCCAGACTTTCACATGCGAGGTGAGAGTTTCAGCTGCATCCCAACAATAATAAGTCTCAGTGCACCCACAGCTGTGTGGTTCACACACTTAACCTGATGAGGCAGAGGTGGTGAGGGTGGGGTGCAAAGAGCCAGGACCTCAACATCATCACCATCAGCCTCCCAGATTGGTAACTTTGGCATTGGGCTCAGCATAGTGTGACTGAGGAACATAGGCAGAGCAAGAATACAGCTACGTCCAGGAGACAGCAAGATATTGAGGTGGGTGGGGTGACAGTGATGCATGGATCACTCTTGACTTGCATGCATGCCCATGTGAGCATGGAGCCAGGGATCTTGGAGGACTCTTTCTTACATCTCCTTGGTGTTACTATTACCCTAATGCTGTTATAGAAAATAAATATATTTTGAAAGATGGAGCCAGACAGACAGACAGACAAAAACAGATAGAGGACTTCTGGGGCTCTAGCAGAGCCTTCCTGTCTAGCGCGCACGCTGATGGAGTGAAGGTGTGTGTTCATCCTGTTGCCTTCACAGATGTTGGAAACACATGGGAGCAGGTCTGCTGTGATTCAGTGAGTTCAAACAAGCAGGGCAGTGGGGTCACAAGAAGGTGGTCTATCCATTTGGCAGGCAGACAGACAAAGAGACAGCTGGATGGGCACATCACAGCATGGATGAAGTGAGAAGCTATCCCATGGCTGGGGGCACATGCTGTGATGGGAAGACCAGCCGTGGGGAGTGGAGGTGTTCTATGTGCCTGGGGATGGTGTGTGGCTGGGTGAATAAATGGACAGATGGAGGGCATGGCAGGGTGGGGGTGGTGGGTGCTTCCCATCTGCAGATGTCCAGTGAGATGGTCAACTATTCTTGGGGAGATGGTTCAAGGCCCATCGCTTCTTTGCGGAAAGCCACGATGGTGCTCTCATCCTGACCCTGCACACACACACACACCCTCAATGCCATGCACTAGACCTCTTGCTCTGCCTGCCCCTGGGGTGTGTCCCCTCTCACATTCTTCATTCCCCATGGGAGCCAGCCCACCCACCTAGTCAGTGGCCCAGGTGGTCCCAACGAGTTTGGATTCCTCTCTGATCTGATCAGGCAGGCTCTTGGAGACTGGTACAAAGTGACTCTGAGCAGGATTGAAAATGAACTGATTGGCTTTCTGTGTTTATTTGTTGAGTCTTTCCTAGGTCTAGGCCCCTTGCCTGGGGTTGGGAGCTCATTCCTAGTGAGTGAACCTCTATGAATCACCACTGGTCCTGGCTGAGGCCTATAGTGGCCTGTGATGCCAGGGATGCCTCAAAAGGCAAGATGAGACCACAGTTAAGGACACCTGCCTGGCTCAGACATCAGTGAAGTAGATACAGACTGTGGCTGCGGTACTCTCACACCTGCAGTCTTACTCCTACCATAACGTAAATGTTATCCTGGAGATGAGGCAGCTCTCCTAAATTGGCAAAATTGACTACTTGGAGAAGTCATTGAAGTGACACCCAATGCCCTGCTCATCCCCCCACCTTGCGCTTTCCTCAGTATCCCCGCTCTTAGTTTGGACCTGATAGATAGGGGTGGCCCACAGAAGCTCTTTGTCTTGGCCCTCCTCATAGCCAGAGTTGAGAACTCTGTGAAAGGACCTTGATCCCCCTGGAGCCTTAAAATCATACCATTCATCTCATTTATTTTGGCCTTCGTCGAACACTTGTTTGGGAGATTGGGGGTCTAGGTCAGACCCCAGTAACCAGCCTCCTGGTGGAGAAAGACATCCATTCCTTCTGCTTTGGGTTCTGGTTATGGGCTACACAGAGCCTCTGTGAATTCCCAGCTGCTGTCCCTCCATCTCTCCTGCCAATCCACCAGTTGCATGGGCACCAACCACCTATTTTGTCGGTTGGGCACTATGGTCTGTCTCAGCTCTTGGGCCATGTCCCTCTGTCTGGCCCTGGCTGGCTGGCCTGCCTTTATATATTTACCTGTGTATGTATGTATGTATATATTTACCTGTGTATGTATGTATGTATGGATAGATGTTTTGTTACTGAGAAAACTTGGGATCTTGCATTTGTCATTTAGGCACTTATGCCATTGCGCTATATCACTGGCCCTATTTATTTATTTCTTATTCATTCATTCATTCATTCATTCTAGTTAAGGTGTTTTGTTTTTTTTGTACTGGGATCGAACTCATGACCTTGTCCTTACTAGGCAAGCACTTAAGCAACTGAGTTAAATTCCAAGCCCTGTATTCATGTTTTGTTCTGGGAATCAAACTTAGGGCCTCAAGTTTGCCAGGCAGGTTCTGTGCTGCAGAGCTATATCCCTGGCCCGAGGTCTTCCTGTCTCTCACTGCCATGGACTGTGTGCTACCTGGGTGTGTCTTCCAGGGACCCTGGACTTGGCTCTTTGTCTTTTAATAGAGAGTCAGTTACAGGGTCTCTGTGTGTGGTACGGGATGGCTTTGAATGAATGAATGAATGAATGAATGAATGAACAAGTGAAAGAAAGATCTCTTATACATCCTGCCTGTCTCAGCAACTCCCCCACACACATATACACACTGACACTGCAAAGATATCCATTGTGGAGCACCATGCCTGGCTTCCAGAGGGAGATCTCCACTGCCATGACCTGGTGCTGGGGAAGAATTATTATTATTATTATTATTATTATTGATACCAGGGATCATATTCACGACCTTGCACTTGCCAGGCAGGCGCTGATGCCACTGAGCTACATCCCCTGCCCTGGAGAATTATCATTAATTTTTTTTCTTCTTTTGTTGTTCTGAGACAGGGCCTGGCCTTCCTCCCCTGCCTAGGTGACTGAATTTAACCCCAAGGCCTTCACACTGAGGTGCATATCTAGCCCATGTTAAATTTTTGATTATTTATATGATTAATATGAATGTTCTTATTGACACTGTTTTGAGATGAGGTCTTGTCTTGTCTGGGCTGGAACTTGCCATCTCCCTGCTCCCCAGCCTCCCTTGGGGAGTGCAGGGATCACCAGGGGTGCCTGGCCCTGTGTATCTCAGGGGTCCCACAGACTCTCAGAGGCAAACTGTGGACCCTGTGGGTTAGTCAGTCACTGCACTGTTTGGAACACTGTAGGGTTGTGGAGGTGTGTGTGTGTGTGTGTGTGTGTGTAGTGTAGTTGGGGGAATAGCTGAACCTTCTCTTGTGCCTGTAGGGTGCTGAACATTGCTTCCTTCCTTCCTCCTGACCAGTCTTACCTACAGGCCTGTCTTACCCATTGCCCTGTTTCCTGTGCCCAGGGTTCAGGATCAAACAACGCCCCTCTCCTCTCCCTCCCGTGGCTGATTTTCAGGCTCTCCTCTGTCTCTAGTTCTAGGGGAAGAATGTCACTAGGGGAGGGCAGGAAAGGAATAGAGCTATTCAGCGCAAGCAGGTGGGGCTGGGGGGCTGGGCGGTGGCTGCCTCAGGCGGGTCAAGGGGTGGGGGGAGGGAGCAGTGGCCGGGAACTGCTTCTGTGTGTGGCAGCCCCTTCCCCCAAAGCGCTGTGGGGGTTGGGGGTGTCGCACCTGCCAAGTGTGCTCTTGCACAGAGTGCATGCATGCATGCCTGCCTCTGTATCATGAGCGGGGTATCTGGTGAGGGGCTTGTTTTTCTGCTGGATTTTGCTGCACCCCTAAATGTGTCCTAGAAAGACAAAACAATGAAAACAAAACTAAACAAACAGAAAAGGGAGAGGGAGGGAAAGGCTTGTAGGGGAGTTCCGCTCACAGCCTCCCAGTCCCCCCACCCCTTGCTGGGTGTGGGTCTCTCCTGGTCCCTGCTTTATCTGGCCCCAAGTCAGTTCCCCATCCAAGCCCGGGCACTTGGGCCTCTAATCCTGCAACTGTTGTGGATCTGACCTTGCTGTAGGTCTCCCGGCCCCGGCCCCTCGTCCTCCTCCCCTCACACAATCTTCTGTGCCCTGCTTTGTGCCCTTTTTCAAAGAATTTGTTGGAGACACAAACATAGATGTAAAGTGATCTATGTAGAATGCTTTGTAAAGTGGATGATCTAAATGGATTTAGGCCTGTGTGAGAGAGGAAGTGCATGGGTGATGCAACAGAGGCCCCTCTGCCTTCAATGAGTGCCTTGAGTCAAAGGTGGTGGAGGTGGGGGGGAAGAGATTTAATGGGCCTGTGTTAAAACACAGGCAGAAACAGACATGGCCCCACACAGACTCACACACATGTGGTTTTACACACAGCAGTTAGTCCTAGAGATAGACATCTATATCTCATTGTGTAATTTTTATCTTCATTTTAAACATTTATTTGTTTGTTTGTTTTTTAACAGAAACATTTGAGAGAAAGAAAGCGTCTGTCACAGAGACACAAGGGGTCCTGAGTGGGCTGCCAAAGATTCTATCTTTTCTAGGGATTTTTATAGAGTAAAACAGTGAAGTGAGATGGGTCTAAATTGGGAGACACTGGGAACTCGAAAGGCAGATGGACATGAGGTGGGACAGACTTATGGTCAACCAATAAGTTTAATTGTTCAGGTGAAATTGACCAAATCAGGCACGAGTGGAGAAGTGCATCATGTAGCTAGTAAGCATTCTTTTTGGATCTTCCTGTAGGGCATTGTGATGGTGACTCCTAGCTTCTCAAGGTGATCCATACCTATTATGGATTAAAAACTGGTGGTCAACTTAACGCCAGGTGGATTACATCACCATGCTGCTGAGCATAGATGTTTCACCTGAGGAAAGTGTCCAGCATAAATGGAGAGGGAGAAGGAAGGGTGTTAATGTGTTGAGGCACTGAGGCATTGTGGGTTCTCCTACATGTTACTGTTTAAGCTGTTAGGTTGTCCTGGAGAAGCTCTGGTCCTCACATTGAGTGAGCATTGCTTCCTGGCTCCAGAGGGCAAGACATGTCCTCTTGGTCTCCAGGATGAACTCCTCATGCTGGCTTACTGGCATGTACTCAACCGTGCTTGTTGGAGGAGGAGCTCGGGGCCTCTGTGTCACTGAGGATGGCTGTGGTACTTTTCAGGACAGCCCTGGTCTTTGTTGTGAGTGTGACTTCTCAGCTCCAGAGTAGAACCCTCAACCTACCAGCACAGCTCCCTCACCCTGCTGGCATAGACTTTCTAGTTTCCACCATTGACCTTTGGGCCTTCCCAGCATGGATCCATAAAAGAGACTGGTGTGAGTCCTTCTTGTGGGCCTGTCCTCCAGTTGGACTCGTGGAAGGTATTGTCATGAGCTCTGGGTCTTCATCTGGACTCATGTGGGACATTACTGTGGGATTCAGGCCCTTGGTTAAACATTCTATGTCTTTAGTGTTGTGGGTAGATTTCCTACATTTTCTTGTGTTAACTCAGGGTGACCACCATAAAAATATTGTTATAAACTCCATGTCCTCGCTCTAATTGTTCTGTGTACAATCCCCCACTACCACAATACCTAATCCCTAATGTTTCTATTTAAGGGTGTGCTCCCATTTATTTTGTCTTCTGTCTTGAGTTATGGCCCATAGCAAGAGGTGTGTGTCTCCTCCAAGGTCACGAGACATTTGGTCCTCTGTGCCAGCTTCTTCCAGGGCCTGACCTTGTCTGACTGCCTATAATATTTCTAACTAACTCAGCTGCCTGTGACATTTCCCCCTCTGAATAAGTATGCCAAACTGCCATAAGGGACAAATGGATGACAGCCAATCTGCCTTCTTTAGGCTGAAAGGGGTCATAATTGTTGATAGGCACTCAGAGATAATCTACAGAGCTTCTAAGTGATGGCCCTCAGTAGACACCAGGCACATTCATCTTATGTGTATGTACCACTTTAAGTCTGGAGGAGATTCTTCCAAGGAAACATTTAAGTATGCATGGGCCCTGTAATAGAATCAACAGGATTATTATGGGTACAGTTAACAAATAGTTCCACCAAGAGGAGCTAGTAATGGCTTCCCATAAAGAGGATAAGAACAAGGTCCAGGCAATTTTAGAATCTGACACATCCATTGATTTGTCATCTAATGTCTTGAACAGTTAATTGAAATAGTAGCAAAAGGGATCAGGAATGTACACACATTTAGTTTTTACAATTGTGTAAGTACCTCCTGTGCCATTATAATATCTAATGCTATCCAATTTTGGAGGATGGCCTGTTTTATTAATTTCACTTTTTTCATTTATGAGAGAGATTGGTCCCATTGCCAGTTAAGGCATGTTGAGTATAGATAATTAAGGCTTTAATATGCATCATAGAAGCTTTTTCTGGACATGATCTGGTGGATCTCAGTGAAAGAAATCTAGAGTATTTGTTATTTCTTTCACCAACGTGATATCTTGGGGTTTAGCATGTTCCGGGCAAGAACCAACTTAAATTGAAGGCTGTAGGACCAAAGTATATATACCAAGGCATATATGATCAAAGCATTAGTGTTGGAGTTGACAGGTAAGTTTAGAAACTGTTTCTAAGTTATGTCGCTTGAAACGCATTGGCTCTTAGCACCTTTTATAGCACCTTTTATAGAGTCAGATATTTTGTCCCATATCCCTCTAGTTTTAGTTATAATTACCTCTAAATTTTTGACAGTATAGGAGAACCCGATTAATACATTGCTTTCACAAATAAAAGTCTCTTAAGTTTTTATGTATGAACAACAATATGCACTGCAATTGTTAAAATCAGTTTCAGCATCATTTCGACTATTTGGTAATCTAGATATATAATACAGCATTTAAACATGATAAAATCTCTCCGGGATTGGAGCCAGACTTTTAGGCATAACTAAAAGAATCAGTGAAGAGAAAGTTATTCCAGTTACAGTTTAAGCAACCTATCTATATTTTGGTGATTGTATTGAGATATAGTACCTAAAAGGAATACCAGAGCTGAGAAGGACCAAGAGACATGTGCCAATGTTCAGCAATCTGCTGGATTTTTTACTTCTTGTCAGGATTACTCAGGGCTCCTCTGTGGAGATGACAGACAGAGATGACAAGTCTGGCCAGAGCAAGGAGACAAGTGCCCTGAGGCCCTTTAGTCCTACTGGATCAGCTGATGATAGGATAGGATAGGATAGGATAGGATAGGATAGGATAGGATAGGATAGGATAGGATAGGATAGGACTGAACTCTGGGGCCTTGGCCTTGGAGGCAGTCTGACCTCCCATGGTCCCCTGTGCAGTGTCATGGCATGGTGTGGGGGACTTTTTAAGGCAGTCCCTCTCACAGTGGCCTGGCTTGTGGCAGCCAAAGCAGGTAAGTGTCATCATTGAGCTCTTCATGGAGCCCTCAGAATCACACTTAAGGTCTTTGTTTTTAAGAACACAAAGGCAGGCATTTTTTTTTTTTGTTCTCTTTGCTTTGTTTCTTTGGTTTTCTCCCAGTCCTGATTATAGAATGCTAAGCAGGCAGGTTTTTTATTTTTATATTTTTTATTTTTTGTTACTGGATATCGAACTCAGGACCGCACACCTGCCAGGCAGGTGCCTATGCCGCTGAGCTAAATCCCTGACTTTTCTTTCTTTTTTTCTTTCTTTCTGTATGTCTGTTTGTCTTTCTTTCTTTCTTTCTTTCTTTGGAAGCATTTTTTACTAAAGAATCAAGAGAACTATCTAGAGTAAAGGCTATCTTTAGTAGCTTTTTTAAATGACCAGTGTTAACTGGGTAATAACCATGTCTTTAAGGAAAATCTGTCCCTCTATTGAATCAAGATCTATGGACGTATGTTTCATTAGTGCCTCTGATAAATTATCTAAGAAGTCAGAGCGGTTTTCACCTTTCTTCTGAGACATAGCTTACAATTTAAAACAACTAGAAGGTTTACAATTTGTCCTCCTTAGACCTTCAAGAATACATGCTTGAAAATGTCTCTTGTTCCCATTTCTTACTCTGGGTCTTGGGTGGGAACTGATTGTGCACTAATGGGAACTGGTCGTTCCCCTGCCTTTCTATCTTCTGGTGCTGCCTGTCTCTCACTAGAAGTCATTGTTTGACATAAGAGTAATATTGCATCTTTCCAGCCTAGCTTATAGATCTGAGCAAATCCTCTAAAGACATTGATGTACTTATCAGGGTCATGTGAAAATTTTCCTAGTTCTGGATATAATTTGCTTTAAGTCACTGAGAGAAAAAGACTTCTCAACTACTGTAGCATGCCTATTTATACACTCCCAAGAAGAATGTCAACCTCAACCCCACTTCCTAGTGACTGTTTGCCTGGCTGGCCTGGGCCCTTTGCCTCCTTGGGGCTGAAACAGCTATTTAGGTGGCTTTTTTTTTTTTTTTTTGGCTCTCTGTGTTTTCTGGACAGGGAGGCAGGCAGGCTGGCCTTGCTTTAGCCCCAAATATGTGATCCAGTTATCTCCAGATTCAATGGCTCTCTACACCTTGCCTGCCCAACCACTCGCCTGCTCCTTTCCTCAGACCCCCACACCCCTTCACTGCCAGGTGACCCTGCCAACTGGGCATCTCCAGGTGATTTTGAATATCCTGCCCTTCAAGCTCAGAGGCCACTAGTGTCCTGCTGCTGCTGAGGCCATTGTGGGGTTCCACCTGGTGGCTGCTTTTCTATTATGTCTTGCTTGTAGTCTGCAGCTCTAGTCTTATGACTGAGACATTGTTCCAGGAGGTCCACCTGCTAGGTTGAACTGCAGCGGTCCTGCCTGAGTTGAACCAGTGGGCACGCTGGTTAGAGACTGCACCCACAGGGCCAAGTGTCAGGTGACTGTCATCTCATATCCCAAGCTTGGTCATGTCTAGCTGGGGGTGTGTGTGTTGACCAGCACACCCTCCTGCTTCTTGCTGGCCCTCTGGGTGGCAATGAGACTGAAGAAGAAGAGGTCTGTTCCCTGCAGGCAGCTGGCTTGGCTGGCTCATGGAAGGAGTGCATGACACGGTCATTGGGATCATGGTTGTCTGTGTTCATCTTTGCTCATCTCCGGGCTCTTTGCAGCACAGTCAGGGTGGGGTCGAGGCTTGGCTGCAGTGGGAGGCATGGAAGGGCTGTTTGGCTTCACCCCTTGGTGGTTGGAAGAGTGGATCTGGACCATTCTGATTTCTGAAGTGTGAGCAAGTGAGCTCCTGGACCTGCTGGGCCGCCTGCCCAGGGAGAGTGCTAGGGCTTTGGCCTCAAGCTCTAGTGGGTCCGTGTTTGGAGGGATGGGTCAGGACTTCTCTCAGTCAGCCAATAAGTCTGAGTTAGGGATTTGTAGGGTTCACCTGGGGAGGGTGCCCAGGTCCTGGGCTCTAGTGAGGCCTACTCAGCGCTAGTGGACCTTGAAGGGTCCACTGCTGAAAAGAAAAGGGGGTTTGGGATTCCTGATGGTGAGTGGGGGCTCTGGGTTGCTGGCTGTCCTGCAGTGTTGGAACCCTGTCTCTCTGGCTCCTGAACTGTCTGCCCTGGGGCCCATGAGTCTGCTCTTGGACTTCTGAGTGTGGCTTCCTTCAATTCAGTGCCACCTCTGGTCTCTAGCACCCGAGGGTGACGGGGTTCCTCTGCTCCTGTGCACTCCTCTTTGCGGGCACAGAGTGAGGTCCAAGACAACCCTGGTGTGTGGTTCCCTGCCTTCTTGCATGTCAGGTGACCCCTAGGGTTGTCCTCAGCCGCTGGTGGTATGGGGATGTGGCACTGCTGAGCCTGAAAGGGGGCTCTTCTCTGTCTTTGGTAGGCCTGCCCTCTCTGCAACCCCAGCTCTTCCCTCCTCACTTCCTTGTGAAGGAGGTGGTGAATGAGCACTCTCCTAGGCTGGGCCTAAGCCAAACTAGGCAAGGACAGACATTCTTGGCAAATGGGACCACTCTTCTCATTCTGCCTGCACACTCCTCATCTCTCTACCCCATTCTTTGGTGGCCTGTGGAAGGCAGGGGTGCAGATCTGGCCCAACCTCACTCCCCTCCAGCTCTTCCTTGTGGTGTCCTGGTGGCAGGAGGGGGTTTGGGGTTGCTTGACACAATGGAACTCTCTCTCCTCTCTTGCCCTAGTGGCTGACTGTGTGGTGTAGGTTGGGGTCCTCTTCCGTGGTGGGGAGAGGGGGCCCACCTTGCAATGGCACAGCATGTTGTGTCCTGTAGCACACCAGCATGCCATGGTCTCCTGTGGTGCTCCTGGAGCATTCCACTTGTCTGTCCAGGTGCACGAGACTGAGCTTGGCGCTGTACAAGTGTCCTGGTTCCTCCATTCTGGGCTGCTTGTCTTTGGTGGCGCTAACCTTGTAGGGGTTTTCTGGCTGTGCTGGAAAACCGCTTGGGGATCCAGTCAGTAAAGTAAAGGAGACCCTTCTCATCCACCCCTGCTCTGGAGGGTGTTGGGGGAGTGGTTTCCCCCAGAGGCATCCTCTCATTCCCATTAAAGGAGGGGGTGGGAGCAATGGCTTGCTGGGATGGGCTGAACCTGTGCCCGCATGTGTTTACCCCCTCTGGGGGCTCTCGTGGGCGTGTAAGCCATCATGGTTGGGCTGGCCTGATGGACCTGGGGAAGACCACCCTCGGAGTGTTTTTTCCTCCCTTTATGGGAGGGTTGGATAGTTCTGCAGTGCCACATCACAAGACTCTGGGCGGGTGAGCCCGACCCATGGTGGTGGTTTGCGGGCTCCTCTCCCTGCCCAGGCTGTGTAAGCTCTAGACGCCCTTGTGCCAGATCCTTTGCCTGTACCGCAGATCCCCCCACATACTGGTTGTCTCCTCCAAGGTTTCCTTTTGAGCCCTGATGGGGTCGCTGAGGCCAGAGTGAACAGTGAGCAGAGCAGAGTCTTCTCTAGCGACCCCAGAAAAGGATGTGCCTTGTGACGGTGGCCACCTGACCACTGACATGCTGCATTGTGGCCATTGCTTGGGTGTGTCTCTGGGCGAGAGTTGTCATCCTTCCCGAAGCTCTGCCGTGGTGGAGGGAGGGGTCCGCCAGTTCCGTGGCGGGATCTGTGCCCACTCTTTGCCTGACTGTGGCCTGCTTTTCCACCCTCAGAGTCAGGGGAGGGACCCCCTGAGCCCTGGGCTGGTGCCTGGTGCGCGTGTTGGGGGGGAGGACTCACCACGTGCATGTGGCTTCACACCTCCCACCAGTGACGGCAAACCCATGGTGTGTGGGGGGTGCATGAGGCCCCCCACGTCCTCCTACTCCTGCCATCTGGTCCTGTGCCCCGTCCAGCGCTGATGGCGGTGCGTGTGCAGCATGGGGCCAGTCCGCCCCCCCCAAGCGCCTTCCATCAGCGTTGCGGGGCTGCTCTTGTGGGTGGTTGGGATGTTCTGTGGTTTTCCTAGTGGCCCGCCCCATGCCCAAGGTGTCTGTCCCCAGCCCTCCCCTTTGCTTGGGGGCTTTTCTCTCTGGAGCTTCCCCTGCTATCTTGCCCTGGCGGGGGTGGCCTCCCATTCCTGCACGCGTCTCTCCACTCCTTGCCAGCCATCTCTGTTCCTCCTCAGGCCATCTGAACCCATCGCGCTGCACTGCTCCCCCCCTCCCGTGTTCGTCCAGGGGGCCCGGTGTTCAGGGTGCGCTTGCTGGGTGGGTGGTGTGGGACAATTGGCTGGTGATGCGGGTTGAGCCCTGTTTGGTAGGGGGCATTCGCAGGCGGCTCCTGGGCGGATGGGAGGGTCTCGGTCCCCTGGGGGGCGGTGGAGGTGTATCCCGGGGTTCCAACCCAGCGCTCAGCCATTTGTCTCCTCTCAGGTGCATCAGCAGGGGAACTGCCACTGTGCCCAAGTGGGGCGCTAGCAGTGAGAACGCCTCCATGTTGCGCACCTGGACGCACCTAGTCCGTGCGCCCTCCGGCGTCTCCCAATAGTCCTCGCACGAGATGGGTGATTCCCCGAGCTCGCCATCTTTTGGTCCAGAAGGCCCTCCTTGCACTTGACGATTTGCGGCTTTCTCATACTGTGGTCCCACAGGACCCGCTCCTCCTGCTTGGGCTCGGCTTCCTTGGCGTGTATGCTTTCTGTCTCATGCTGGTGTAGGGCAGGCCTGCCTGAGCTCCAGTGCCCATGTCCGCCTTCCCTCAGGCAGCGGGCCATGCTTGTGCT